>CAXITT010000290.1:642440-717028 GCA_964033795.1 Lymnaea stagnalis
TTCTAGGGTAGCTTTACTTTTACTGTGGTAATCTGGCACGTGTTTCTAGGGTAGCTTTACTTTTACTGTGGTAATCTGGCACGTGTTTCTAGGGTAGCTTTACTTTTACTGTGGTAATCTGGCACGTGCTTCTAGGGTAGCTTTACTTTTACTGTGGTAATCTGGCACGTGTTTCTAGGGTAGCTTTACTTTTACTGTGGTAATCTGGCACGTGCTTCTAGGGTAGCTTTACTTTTACTGTGGTAATCTGGCACGTGTTTCTAGGGTAGCTTTACTTTTACTGTGGTAATCTGGCACGTGCTTCTAGGGTAGCTTTACTTTTACTGTGGTAATCTGGCACGTGCTTCTAGGGTAGCTTTACTTTTACTGTGGTAATCTGGCACGTGTTTCTATGGTAGCTTTACTTTTACTGTGGTAATCTGGCACGTGTTTCTAGGGTAGCTTTACTTTTACTGTGGTAATCTGGCACGTGCTTCTAGGGTAGCTTTACTTTTACTATGGTAAAACATAAATGGTTTAACAGTGAAGTTTTGAAAGATTTTAAACTTTTGCAAAAATAAAGGCTTTCTGATAAGTTTCAGCTTTGTTGGTGATCAGGAAGCTACCAAAAATAGGACTCGAAGCTTTGACATGAAAAAAAAGAATCTAAATCAAGTAAAATAAAGGAGTGAAAAAGAAGACTTTTAAAATTATATCCCTCCTTGTAAAACTGATTGCGTGTCTTGTTTGTCCTGCCGCCACATGTCTTGTTTGCCCTGCCGCCACATGTCTTGTTTGCCCTGCCCCCACTCACTGAGGGTTTTCTCTTTCCTTACCAGGCTCTTGTCTACCAGGAGTTTTTCTCACAAGGTGACCTAGAAAAGGCCTTGGGTAAAAACCCGTTAGAGATGATGGACAGGGAACGAGCGTGTGTGCCAGAACTTCAGATCTCTTTCCTGGACAATATTGCTGCCCCAGTCTACAAGTAAGTCAAAGCACTAAAAATCATTATTACTTTTGCTTGTCTGTGACCTGCTTTTTTTTTTTTAGAGCACTTGGTAGCAGCAAACATGAGTAATAAAAACACATATTTATACAAGTCTTTCAAATCTCATACATTATCCATGACACTTTGTCACTAAGTAAGCAAATATGATTAATAAATTATTTCCAAAACTTTCCAGAATTTTGGCCAGGATGTTTGCAGAGGCCCAGACACCCATGAAAAATGTGGAGGAAAACCGCAAACATTGGGTGCATATAGGTCAATTGTTGAAGCTACGTCATGGCAACTCAACGCAAGCTATGAGCGTGGAACAAATAATTTCTATAGAGGAAGAGGTTGATGAGATACCAACTAATGGAGAGGTTCAAGTCAACGGACGATGAGGTTGCCTCAGTGTTTTGTATAAGGAACAGATGGCAAAAATTTCTGGGACCATGATATGGATATAAATACATTGGATTGGGGCCATCAGTCAACCGTGTGTAGGTGGGGCCATCAGTCAACAGTGTGTAGGTGTGTTCAGTGGAGTAATGTGATAATACAGTGTGTGACATAATGTGGAGGCAGTCACTCCCATCTCTAATCAACTGCAAATATACTCAAATTTTTTTATCACGGTATACAGATCATTGTTTCCTTCGACTTACTAGCCGAGAGTACCTCCTTAAAAGGCACCACCATAGATATGGATCTGAGAAATTTGAGAACCACTTTTGAGTGAGTTATTTTAGAGACACCGTATACGTAAACAAACTTTATTTTGAAGTGGTTTTAAATTTATTGTTTCCTTTCAGCAACGAGTTTTTAGAGATAGATATTCTTTGATTAACCTACAAACTGTCAAACGCAAATGTGCTGTGGTGTAAACTCTTTTTAGTAACTTTTTTATATGTATCACTAAAATACCCAAAAGTAATGGAGAATTAATCCAGTAATCCATATAAGTATGGATTTCTAAAAGTAATTTGGACAAGAAATCATATGGTATGATTGTTAGAATTCTGTGAGTTATGTGAAATGAATATGAATATTAACAGTGAGTACAATTTTGATGCTGTTTATCTTTCATCAACTCACACCCACACAGACTGTTAGGTCCTTTTTATCATCAAAATAAGTCTTTTCAGACATATAAAATTATTCTTTCTGTTTAGGAAATATAAAATTATTTGGGTTTAAAGAATTTTTTTAAATTCTTTAAATGGGGACCTATCTTCCACTACTTTCGCTATCATAACTTGAACTGCCATCTTAATTATCACTACCATGAGTTTAATGCCAATAAAACTATGTTCAAAATCACTTTCACAAATAAATAAATTCAAATAAATTAAGACTTGTTTGCAGGGCCAACATCCGAGTCTTACAATTAACTTTAACACAACACATCCCAAAATTTGAGTTACATTTAATATTTTTGAAAAAATATGAACATGAAATATTTACCTTAGTTTTCTATAAATAGGAAGTAATTCTAATTTGTTATCCTTCTTTTTTAAAAAAACTTTAAACTTCTGCTTCGCATTTATAATATTAATGTTAGTAGTAACACCACAGAAGCATCCATGGCGGCCGTTATGACTATTCGTGGTGAAACATTTTTTTTCGGTTTATACATACACAAAAATGACTACTACAACATGTGTTATCCCTAATTATTTCCTCAGATAAAGAAAGCAATTTTTTTTAAATCTTTCTTTTCACTTTCAATATCTAAGTAAAAATTGTTAAAGAATCCTTGAAACATGTTACCAAACACACACACACACACCCCGCCCCACCCCTTTTCCCGAGGGCATTTTGAACATTTTACTCTTTTTTTTTCATAAGTATTTATCAGGTTGTTTTATTGTTTTAAAGACTTCTGCTGATTTTAGTTGTGATTTTCTTGTTTGACCAATAGAAGCATTCATTTGATTTCTTTGATATAATTTATAAAATATCCAAACAGTACAGGCTGTAGAAAATGTATTAGATTTCATTTCATTGATATATTTGGTAAAATATCTAAACAATACTAGCTGTAGAAAAGGTATGTTCAATGGATATAATTCAAATACAGACCTTCAAAAACCTCTTAGTATTTTATTTTTCAAAGTAAAATTATGAAAATGGGACCACACAGATCAATTCATGAAACATTAAGTTGTTCAAGGACATGGATGCAGCTCTAACTAGAGCATATCTTCTATCCTTTTATCTACTCTCAAAACAAATTGTCATGTTATAAGCACAGTTTAATTTGTATAATTTTTTCCAATGATTGTCTCAAATTCTTTGTCTTGATGGAATATTGTAGTATGACAGGATTTGAGGAGAAGGCAGTATATAAAAAAGAATTTATAGCAAGACAACAGGATCAATTATTGTTAGTAGGCCTCACCTTAAAAGAAGTTTACAAAATTGTTTTCTCACGAAAATGTAACAAATAAATTTTCAGCCCCAACCCTAACAGTCTTTGTGGGGTGTGCCTCCTTGTTCATATAAGAAATTTCCATTGACATCATGTTTATAATAGCTTGATTGGTAGATCTTGTTGTCACAATGTTAACACTTATTGATATTATTAGGTCTTAAATATCATTTCCAGGGGACATGTTTTAATGTGTTGGTGACTTACTTGTAATTCCTAATTAAATAAGGGAAAGATGATGACATTTTTTTGTACATATTATATTAATTCTAAAGATTATAATTTTTAAACAAACCTTCATTACGTTAATAATTTCTATTAATAGCAGATATGTTTTCTTTTAATAGGTACTCAGGTTTGAATGATTTAGAAGTTAGCACTGTAGGGCTCAGTTTTTATGTGAAGTGGGTCATGATTGTATATGTTTGATACTGAATGCTGTGATCAGATGAGGTCTGTACGAGGCAGCCCATATGCTGTCAGTCAACACTACTAGTCACTTGTAAAAAAAATCTCACTTTATTTATAACAACAAATATGTCATAGATCACCTTATAATTGAAGTCACTTTTTTTTTTTTCTTCACTTATTTGGATCTCATGTTTGTTGCTTTCACCACAAATAGATATTTTGTAAACACTTGTTCCTAATTATGATCATTGTACATTGAACATTTGGTTAACCTTGTCACAAAGGGATCACAAATATTTTTGTAATGAAAACCAGAGATTAAACATATTTATGATCGTTTTTATGAAGTAGAGGAGGTAAGGTTTAATCTGCTTGGCTAATTATTCTTTTGAATCAAAATCATGATCAATGAAAATATCACTACAGAGGAATAACCAAATTTTTGAAGATATCAGAATATGTTTGTTGATAATACAATGCTTTTAAAATCTACCATTAGCGATTAGATGGAAGCCTACAGTATGCTTTGAATCACCAGCCATTAGTCACCCTACACCAATGTGTCATAGAGGAGCTGGAAAAATATTTTTTTTCCAAGTAACACTGTTTTAGCTTTATTGCGTTTTGTATTAAAACATATTTTTTCCTAGACTGTACATTTTTTAGACTAGTATATTTATAAATATTATATATATGTATAAAAAAAAGTCTTGTCCATTTCTTCACGAACTCATCAATCATCGACTGCATAGCTCATAAATGTATTGTACTTTCATGATTTAGCTATTTCATTCATCGTATACAATTTTTAGCCATCCCTCATTTTTTTGTTGATAATAATTTAGGTTTTAATGATCTCACAGTCACTGTTGTATCTGTTTGTAAAAAGAGACTTGTTTGTTTGTTGACATGTAAGCCGGGGTGCTTTTGTCAGAATAATCTACACACACGATTTGTTTTTGTTTATATCACTTGGCTAATCTCTCATAGCTTATTCAATTATCAGAGACATTTAATTTTTAGTATTAAAAATTTTTTTTAAAAATTTAAAATTCAATTCCATTTTGGATTATCGCAAACTGTAAAATTATTATACTTTTATAAAGTTCTTTACAAAATATAGAATGGCTGATTTTTTATAAAAATAATTTTAAAATATTTTTAATTTTTTATCAATATTATTAATATTAAAGATATATTTCCTTGAGTTTAACCTTGAAGTTAAGAGTATGCAAACAAAAATTGAGTTAAGCAGAATAGATGTGAACATTCATTTGTATTAACCTCTCCTCTCTTCTTAAGCTTTGACATGATCTCATTTGTAGAAGTACTTTGTTTTGCTTTCCCTGTTCCTGACATGATATTATTTCATTGCTATCCATTTATTTATTGTTTATTTTCATCCAACCATCATCCTGGTTATAAAATTGAAATTGCCATCTTGTGATATTTGGTCATGATTTGATAAAATTCTGGCCATAAAAGAAGTATGTAAATGCCTACACACATTTCCGTCATCCATGGTTTGATGAACTCAATCAGCACAGAAGTTCAACTTGCCTAGGTCAATGTGTGCAACTCATTCATATTTTCAGTCTTTTTTTTTTTTTTTTTTCATATAAAAATAATTTATTATTTTATTTATTTTTTTTTTAATGATATTTGGTCATGATTTGATAAAATTCTGGCCATAAAAGAGGTATGTAAATGCCTACACACATTTCCGTCATCCATGGTTTGATGAACTCAATCAGCACAGAAGTTCAACTTGCCTAGGTCAATGTGTGCAACTCATTCATATTTTCAGTCTTTTTTTTTTTTTTTGTTCATATAAAAATAATTTATTAATTTATCTATTTTTTTGTTAATATAAATTTATTACTTGATACAGCACACTACATCTATTAAGACATATTATATGCAATATTATTTAACCAAAACACTTTTTTTTTTTTTTTGTTTTTTTTTTTTTTTTTTGTTCATATAAAAATAATTTATTAATTTATCTATTTATTTGTTAATATAAATTTATTACTTGATACAGCACACTACATCTATTAAGACATATTATATGCAATATTATTTAACCAAAACACTTTTTTTTTTTCTTGTGCCCATAGGGCCTTTAATTATTTTGTACACATGAAATTTTAGATACTTCAAATGGTCTCATATATTTTGTAATGTGCCATACATCAAATAGTCTCATTTCCTTGTTAGTGTGTCAAATACCTGATGATGGGGGCATCGTTTACTGGAACAATTTTTTTTTCTTAGAAATCCATGACCACAGAAAACTGGGTAAAGGTGTTCCATTTTGGAATGTTAATTTTGTTATCATTTATTGGATGTTGCAGAAGGGTTTATTAAACATTATCCTATGGCTAGATAATCTTTGAGGTAAGATGGCGGGATAAAATCACAATGTTAATGAAGCTATTTTCTTCTGGTTTAAAGGTTCAGAGGTTAGAATTGCTCTTTTCCATATTTATTATTATATTCTGTATTTTCATTACAAGAATTAAAAAGTTTAATTTTTTATTTTTATTCTGTTTTCTTAATATGAGTCCATTAATTTAAGTCCAGTTTCACTAAAGCTTTCAATTTTTTTTTTAAATTGTACTGGTTTAGATCTTGAGCTGGAAATTTGTGAAGATATCTGGACTATTTTAAATAAAAATAAATACAATTATTCTGTGTTATTGTGTTACCACTGAACACTTGTATTAAATTATTTGAAATTTTTAAAACTTATTTCTCTTATTATAAAGTAACATCACTAATGGAGTGGTACAAGTCTTGTGTTGTGATAGCCTTCACTCTTTTGTCTTGCACTATAAACACTGACTTCCAACATGGGCACTTTTCTCTCTTAAGATACACCATAAATCATTTTCTTCATTTTATATCTGTCATATACCCCATGTATAGGATATATTAGCATTTTCTTGATTCATTTATTTTGTAAGGGTTTCATTGATACTAACATACAAGACTAACTTAATAACTAACTTTTGAATAATTTTTTTATACATAAATAAAATACAACTGCCATTGTTCTAAGACCAAATAAATTATTTGTTTTGAAGTACTCTAAAAATAATAATATTAAAAAAAAGCTATGAAATTCCTTCATCAAACAGTAGTTTTTATACCAGTATTTAATTAAGGTTAAAGTCTAAACATTATATCAGATCCCTTCCATGCTCACGGTTATAAAAGAAAGATGTGAATATTTATTAAGAGTCCCATGACTGTAGCTAACAGTTGACAGAAAGCTTGGTAGTGCTTAGGTGCATCTGACATTCACCGTTTGTTTGATTTGTTGTTTCTTTAGTTACCTCCCCTGCCACCCAAATGATAATGTCGCCATGGTAACCATTACAGTATTTTTGAGCTCCATCTCTCCAGTTGTTTTACCTCAGCTTGCATTTATTGATTTCATCTCCTTTGTCCTCCCACTCTTTGTTTGTGATCTGATTGTTAACATTAATTATTGGCCAACTCAAGAGTGGATTCAGTGTTCCAGGAACTAGATTACATGTCAGACCCAGGAGTGAGAAGACTAGTTTGAATAATTAGCCTGTTCTGTCACTCAAGTGTTGATGAAACAACCCATTCTTACATTTCAAAAATTTGACACCCTGCTTGTTTGTTTTTTGTTTTTTGTTTTTTAATTTTCACCAATTTTTTTTATTGAAGTAAGAATTATTGTTAGCAATTCCTATTCCACTCTCCATTTCTTCTAGTCCACACTCCACTTTTTCCACTCTCTGTTTTGTTTACATCATGTCTCCTCCACCTTTGGTTGACAATTATCTCTAAATCCCTAACACATTAATTCTGTGCTGTTTGCTTCTATTATTCCCCCAAAAATGTTCCCCTAGAAGGGTCTGCACTAATCTGTCCACGATTTATATGTTAGATTTAGGTGTGCACTGTGACTCAACACATCATGTTAGTCATAAAATTATTTATGACTAGTAAACTTTAGGAATAATTTTCTTTTGAATCCCTCCACTTGCAAGTTTTCACAAGGTTGGACCAGCAATTATCATCCCTTGAGACAATATGAAGCTTCTACTATAATTCTTTGGATTTTGCTCTCAAGAGATGATAAATATATCTATTTATAAATATGTATATGACTGTTTTCCATTTCTGCTATTTTCTTATAATGTCGAATGTTTTTTTAATTTAAGCTGTTGGAAGTATTCTTTTTAAAAAACATAGCTTTGTATTTAACTGACTGTTTTTTTGGGGTTTTTTTAATATTAATTTTGAAACTTGTTAATGTTATTGAAAACCGTTTTTCCTCATTTGATCAATGAAGTTGATTTACTTGTTCGGTTCTTATGTTTCATTAAATTTTTCATTCTTAGAAAGAAAACAAATGACATTGTATTGTGTTTAAATTGATGAGTTTATGATTGTGTTGCTGTGTTCATCAAACTGTTTTTAGATTAAATACACAAGGAGTAGTTTGACTTTCGGTCTTATTAGATTTCCTTTTTCTTCTGATGGTAATAATAAATGTTAACAATGTAATCCTTGCCCTAGTAAGTGGCACCAAGGCCAACACAAAAAATGTGGGTTATGTGTTGGATGAATCTAAAGTATCTTGTTCATAAATAAAGCACTGTTTGGCTATGACCAAATGGGCCATGAGTTCCCACTCGAAACTCTTCAATGCTAGTCTCCACCACTATATACTTTGATAATTTTGTTGAGTAAGAATCCTGGAAAAGAACACTAGCCATAAATCTGCTGAATAGAAACTAAAAAACCTTCAGGCAGCACCCAGAGAAGACGTTGATAGAAAGAGGATTCTTTGGCCATTGGTTCAAATGAGGTCTTAATGAATCAATTGATTTTTAGTTGATTAATTTATCATATAACTGATAATTCTTTTGCCATTATATGAATTAGTATTTTAAAGTACTGATACTTATACACTACAAAGGAATAGAATTCATCAGTATTTGTGTTTACTGTGGATTTTTATGTCCAGGATGGTTGCATCAACTGGCAAGTACCAAATCACATGAACTTCTCACAGACTTAAAACAACACATATGATTCAACAAAAGTGATACAAATATAACTCACTATGGATGAAATAATATGAAAAGTACAGAAATCATCTCTCTTCCCCCCCTCCTACCCCCACCTCATTGGTGGCATGTTGTAATTCCTGCAGGGTGATACTCAACAATGAGTGAATAGCCAGGGGAGGAGGCAAAGAAAGACTGCTGAAGTCTATGCATGAATGTAGAAGAAACTGATATGTTTTATTTTTATTCATTTTTTTAAATATTTTCTGCACAGACTTTCTTTGCGTGATACATTTTAAGAAATTTTAAATTAGTTTTTAATTTTTAGTGGCTTAAACAGGTCTTTGATAGAAAGGCATTTTTTATACAGCTACACAGCAGAAATTTTAGATAATTGAAAATCTAGAGGTACAGCAGTTTTATCCAGGGAGGAGAGCATTCGGGGGGGGGGGGGTTGTTCTTTCTGCACCCAAATTGGGCTTTGGGGGGTTATCCTTTTTTGCCCCCCCATAGGGGGTTTTCCTTTTTTTCCCCAGCTTTGGGTGTTAAGTTGATCTATCTGCACCCAAATTGGGCTTTGGGGTGTTATCCTTTATGGCCCCAGCATAGGGTGTTATCCTTTATTTCCCCAGCTTAGGGTGTTATCCTTCATGGGCCCAGCTTAGGGTGTTATCCTTTATTGCCCCACCTGGGGTGTTATCCTTTAATGCCCTAACTTAGTTTCATCGCTGTACTATTGCGGTCCTTGGACCATGTGGCGAACATTATATATGTCAAATTTCAACATGTTTATAAAGCATCTACTGAATATACTGGAAAGAATAGATCCCACAATTGTGTTTTGGGTGGATGGTACTTAAAGCACACAATCAAGACAAATATGAAGAATTGATTACTTGTATTGAGTTATTACACGAGACAGATGTTATTGATGATGCCAAACTTGAAATTGTATGACCCATTTTGTCATTCGACTAATCTGAAGACTAATGGACTAAGTTTTTCGAAGACATTGCAAGGTATTTTTCAAATATTGCCCCAGTAGTGACTGTTTTTCAGAATTACTGAAAATTTGTGAATTCTATTTTGGCATTCCTGCTCATAATGCAGACCTGGATAGATCTTTTTCACTGATAAATCCTTAATGGACTGAGTAGAGGAAAAGCCTTGTTGAGGAGTCAACAAAAGCGATAATACTCACACCATTCAATTTCAAGAATATGACTTGCTAGGATTTTTATCGTGAACTACTAGAGACGAAGAACTTTTGTCAAAAGCAGCTAGCTCTGATATGCATGTTGAAATGCCCAAGTTAGTGTCAAAAGTAGGTGTAAAACGTATTTTAATGGTGTCATTATTAGTTTATTTCAGAATAAACCTTTATATCTTAAATTCATTCTAATTTTGAAAAGTCCGTTCAAAAATAAAATGCCATCCTTTTCCGATCTTTTCAATATCAAAAGGCCTCCTTTTAAATTTTTGCATCCGGCAACCTTACTTTAGAATCCAAATGCCCATCAATATTTTTCCTTTTCGTGAGTTTTTTTTTTTTCGTCGATTCCCCAGCACTCGGTCCACCCATACGCTTTGTCTTTGTCATTGAGTTCATTGGAAGCTGTAGTGAAATGATCTCTTGTCATTCAGTTCATTGGAAGCTGTAGTGAAATGATCTCTTGTCATTCAGTTCATTGGAAGCTGTAGTGAAATGATCTCTTGTCATTCAGTTCACTGGAAGCTGTAGTGAAATGATCTCTTTTCGCTATTAATTGTGTGCCTTTTGTTTGGTCCGTTTTTTGTGTGTTAATTTTATATCAACTTAGAGTATTCGCAATGGTAGAGAAAGTCTTCTTCTTCAATATTTTGAGGGCCCACGATCAACGAATTGATCATTCTGGCTCCTATGTTTGGGGGGGGGGGGGGGGGGGGGGGGGGGGTTCGCGATGTAACTGTGTATAGTTTTGAAGGGGATACCTTACTGGTTGCAAGGGCTACTCAATAATTGTATTATGAACTAGGGATTGGAAGACAGGAGGCAATAGACGCAAATTTGTCAAGTGCAGTCGTCTCAACTGTTGCTTTTGGAGGCTTGTTCCAGTCCCTTATTGTCTTTGGCAGGAATGTGGAGCTCCTGTACTGAGTTCTTATTTTTATGAATTGGAACTGCTTCTTTTTTATGTCGGAGCAGTGAACCAGCACATTTCTCATCTTGAGCATAGAGAGAGGACGAAAAAAAAAGAAGAAAAAAAAAGAGTTTGGGGGTTGTCCATTAATTACATCAACAATTTTTCCGCAATTTTTGACACCCCCCCCCCTTGTCAACAACTGTCAAACTTTCGATGACCCCCCTATTTAATTATGTCAACATTTTATAACCCCCCGCCCCCACCAAAAAAAAAAAATTATAATAGGCCTATAAATACATTTATAAATACGTTTTACTTTGTGCTGATGTACAGTATTTTTAATAACTTAAAATTGTAGGTAAAACATTTTATTACATCTTTAGCTTCTTAATCAACACGTTAAAAAGTTTTTACAATTAAATTTTATAATGCAGAATCAATTAAAAGTTTGTTAAAGACTAAATATAATTGTTTGTGGAAGTATAAATATGATTATTGCCAGTATAGCTTTTTAAAACGTGTGTGTTTCATTAATAATTAGACGGTTTTCAGAAAGCCACACAAACCATACATGATTATTGTCAGTATAGCTGACAATTATAGTATAGTTTCTAGTTGCTATGATCTTCCCATGGAGTAGGCAGGTGTTGCTCTATCGTAACAATGGGCATATTTTTTTAGGATATCTTTTGGATAGAGCAGGAGGGCATTTCTCCCCCGATTTTTCTGGTTTTATTTTAACTGTTATGTACTGTGGCACATCCAGTAATACACAACTTAACAAGCCAAACAAGTTTTGGTTCCCCCCCCCCTTTTTTTTCCCCTTGAAACGGGACTGAAATGACGCCTCTGATGGGCATAGTCTATAGTAGTTGATTTATCATTTTCATCTTGCGGGACTGATATACCAGACAAGTCAACATCATCCTTATCTAACTATTCAGCACTTAAAATCGAAGCATTGTCTGTGTGAGTAATAGTTGTTGCCATAAGCTCTCTCTGTCTTTGAATTGGTGTAGTTGTTATTGAACACCGATGAGTTGGTATTTTTTAAATTGAACACCTTGTACAAAGATATTGTGTTAATCATTCTAGGGAGCGGATTAAAAGAAAAATGACAGGTGAAGAGATGCCAACTTTTGACTTCTCTTGCACTAACAAAATGTGCTAACATTCTGACCAGCCATCTGCAGTGCACACAGACAGACACACATTAATTAAATAACTCTTATACTTTTAAAAGCCTTAACATTTTGATTATTTACACTCATTAATTTTTTAAAAAAATAATGTAAAAACCAGTCAATTTTTAAGATTAAAATTTTAATAGAAAAAAGCATGATTGTTGACGTCAAATAATCTAAACCCCCCCCCCCCCCTTTGTCAACAACAGTCAAACATTTCCAAACCCCCTCCCCCTTCTATTTTGTTGACGTAATTAATGGACGCCCCCAATATGTAGTTCGACCTTTTAAGGACCCAATATTACTAAAAAGAAAGAAAAAAAATGAACCAAACGGCTATTGGCGAACCTAAACATTGTTATTAGTTGGGTTGAGGGTGTATAAATAACATTAATTTAAAACAACAACTTGCCAGACTAACTTGATGTAGTCAGTTTAAATTATGTATCTTGTAATTAATATTACAATTTACTGCAAAATGATGATAAAAATGGTAATCATAATTATAGGCCACGCTAAATATAAAGTAAATGATTAAATTTTAAACCCTAAGTATTTGTAATAGTGAAGCAAAACAGTAATTTACACACACAGACACATAAATAAACAAAATATGGAAATTCATTAAAGCGAAGTGGTGTTTCAAATGAAAAATCCTGGCCATGGAGTTAAGTGTTTGTGTCTACAATTTATAATTCATTTTGTCCAATGCTAATGGGTGTAAATTAGATAAACATTTTGATGAGCACCCACCATCATTATTATCCAAAGACTATAATATTTAAGTAGCTCACTGTTTATTATATATTTTATGTTTCTTGACATTCATAGTGAGTTATTCAAGTGGTGTAAATATTTGGTTTCACCTCCTGATCTAGTATTTTATTTATTATTATTTTATATTGTTATCATATCAGTATCAGTGATCAGGCATTTTCCTCTGTTTTTCAACCAGCTGTTTCATACTTACAGTCCGATTTGTTTGTTTGGATTATTTTTCACTTGCTGATTTCCTACTAAGGTTTAGCCAAATGGATCCAGTGCATTCCTACATAAAGATTTACTGCACGTAAAGCTCTAGAGTTAATTCGAATTCTCGTATACCATGAAACAAACATTAGTATTAGTTTTACATCTCGGGACATCTGAATTTAGTGAATCTGAGTAAGTAAAACTTGACAACCACATCTTAAAAGTTGGTGTAACAAATGTTTTACCAGTAACTGTAACCTCAAGGAAAACTGCGTTGCCCTGAACCAAAGGGGGAAACATTTGTAGTAAGAGGAAGAGGATTATTTACTAAATTTAAAACTACTGAATTTGAATTGTAAAATTAAGTAATGATACAATTTCTAACCAGTAATAATACTTCTCTAATCCACTTTCAAACATCTGCAACTTTATCAGAGCATATGGATGCCAAGCCCCTGTTAACTAAAAGGTGGCAAGAAATGGAAGTGGGCAAAACAGCAGATAATTTTTGATTTAGCAAAGTCACAATGTCAATCCAAATCTACATCACACAAACAAAGAAAGTCTTATTGTTATTCTCATGACAGTTAGACATGTGAGAGTGGATAATATTATCAAGTGCAAAGAAACACATCACGACTAACAAACTCACAATTGAGTGTTTTAAAATATAATATGTAAACAGACATGATTAACAAATTTTCACCCATTCAAATCACCATTATGGCTGGCTAATACTCAATGTGTCTCTGCAATAGTACATCAAGATGATTAATCAAAACTGTTTTCAAACAATACTGAATGTACTCTGTTATCAACCAGAGAACCAGAAAATAACTAGCTTTCTTTATGAAACAACTTACTGTCTTATTCTTGGGATTATCCATCTATGACAATGGAAGTTTGCTAACATTGATGACATATTGATTAGATTCAAAGTCACTTGGAGATATTGGAAGTACTTCTAATTTCTAATGCTTCTAAACCAGCAAAATATCACATCAAAACAATTTTCTTGCCATTGTTGTATGACACTTCAGGTCTATCTTTTGTATTAGATGTAGGGAATTTGGAATATAATAATATTGTATTTATTGTATCTTTATTTTTTTATAGTGTGGTGGTTTTTACTAAATAGGGGGAAAAAAATTTTTTTGACTAAATTTGGATGTTTTCTTGTTTAAAGAACAAGAAAAAATCCAAATTTGGTTGTAAAGATTTTTAAATAGTTACTAATTATAAAATTACAGTGTTAAATTAATTTTTGTTACTGTCATTAACATTTTTTGTATAAAGTTTTCACTTATAATTTTTATTTTAAAAATTCCTATTTTATTCCTAAAAATGTTTATAAAAACAACTTTCAATTCATTTTACAATGATACATGCGTCTTCAGGTCTAGGTCAATTTTTCTTCCATTGATTTGCAACCATTTTGTCTATCTTTTATATCATTCAGTATTTTTATATTTAACTTAAACAGTGGGCTTGCTTTTGTTTCTGTGTTCAAAGGTGCTTCGTAAAACCGTGAAAATATTCTGGGAGTCAAATAGTTAGGGTTATGGGATTAAACCCAACATAAAAATCAGGAGCTGGAGTCCCTCAACAAAATAAGCAAAACTTCAAGCCACGCTTTATCAGCAATTTGATATTTCCTTCTGTCACCTGGCTGTGTGAAGAGGATGGATCTGCTGCTTTGGAAACAGTGAAAACTCCTAATTTAAAATAGTAATTATGATAGTTTAGTTGTAAAACTAATATCAAACAAAAAATGGAATAGAAACCAGGTTCCAAGACTTGAAAAAACAAATTGATAATAGCGTTATGAATACTAAGGATGTTGAAATCTAACAGGTTCTTAATAAAAACAAATCAGAATACATTATTTTTATCCATCCAGACTTTTAAAAAACATTAACTAGTAATTTTTAAATATAATAAATGGCTTTTAAAATAATAAACATGCAACATAATGTATTAAATATATTAAATAGCCACTCACTTTATCTGTGTCCAAAAATAAATTCTGTTACCGGTACTTGTAATGAAATCTGAGGTGGCTTTGTCTTTGCAAGCATCAATTCTGCTGTAGATATCACTTTAAAAGTTTTCATTAATGCAGATCTCATTGCAAGTATTGCAGTCCCGTTACTGTAATCAACATAGGTTGGCTACCACAAGGTTTGTGGTCACTAAGTAACTAATGCACAAGGTTATGTCCTGGTAACAGACTTGTATGAATATGTGAGTTGTTTTGTCACGTCTAAAAATAGATTTCAACTGCCACTTATGAATATGATATTTTAAAAGGAATTAGCTTGTAAAACAACAACAACGACTGATAATTACATCCCTGAACTAATCATTGTTATTTTTTCCTCTTTCAGTTTTGTGTTTTTTCCCCAAAAATTTAATGCAGACCATTAAAGTGAGGTGAAGTTTAGTGCTACAAAGTACAAGATGTAAGATGGCATATATGTATGGCAAATGCTGGAATTGGATGGGGCCTGATGGGAGCACAAATGTGGGGAGTCCTGTGGAGAACAGTAGCCAGTTGACAGAAAGGGAGAAAACATCAAGCAAAATTATGGGCTCTACAAATTTGTGGGATGAGAATCGACGTCTGTATATGGACAACCTGCGTCTCTGGGACTGTCTGACTCTGATCAGGAGTGAGCCCAACCTGACCTGTCAAAATGCCATTAATCTTGTCTTCAGTCTGCGAGACAATGATTATCTCATTTCCTTTCCTGGTAAAAAAATTTTTTTTTAAATTTTAACTTTGAACTAATGGGTCATCCTTTTACTATATTGCTATATCTCTTTCTAAAAAAACTTAATTCGAGTCTGACCTACTCAATTATGGATTTTTTTAAAATGTTGCTACTCGTTAGAACTAAGTCAGTAGCTATGCTTTTTTAAATTATGTTTTTACCTTTTTTTGATAAATTTTGTCATGTTTAATCTATAGAGGTAAAATCAGTGTTTCTCTCTAAAAGATATAAAATCAATGTTCCTTTCTCAAAATATAAAATGATTGTTCCTCTCTCAAGATATAAAATGATTGTTCTTCTCTCAAGATATTAAATGATTGTTCCTCTCTCCAGACACTCATCAGTTGATGCAACTCCGGTTCCCTAATGGTGTCCTGTACCATCACAACCTTGAAGATGCCAAGCTGGAGAACATCAAGTTGAAGGATGAAAATGCTAGATTACACGCTGCAGTTTGGGTGCTTAGAGATAATCCCTCTCTTCAGGTTGGACTTTTGGTCAGAAAGCATTTTTAGTTTAAGAGTTTTCCATTCAAAAAGCTGGTCTAAATATAGGCCTATAAATAGTATATGCTACTGGCCTGGTTGGTGTCAATAAGTATGTTGATGTATTCAAGTGAGCAAAGTAACTATGCCGCATTTGGGAGGGGAAAATATATAATACGAATTGATCAGAAATATTTGATACAATTCTAAATAATGTATATATGACAATATTTATCAAAGTCCATTTTTAGGAGAAATATAATAATAATATACTTTGAAAGGATATTTTCTCTTTACAGTCCAGTATCAGACAGTTGCTGCACAGGATACTAATGATTTTCAAAACAAGATAATTATGTCATTGCCATCTTTGTAATTCAGCAACCTATACATTAAACGATATTTTTTCAATCACAACAATTAAAAAAACTATAGATTATGTTATTACTCAATGTGAGATTTAATTTGTTTTAACTTATTGCCCTTGTTAACATGAAATCAAGAACATAGGCTAAATTGATATCTCCAATTCATGTCAAATAGTTTTTTGAGGGCTAAAAATAAAATTTCAAGTTTTATATTTAAATCTGACATATGGCCCACAGAAGCTGCATTCTAAGATTTGATGCTTCATGGAAATGGGTATCACTGTTTGTATGGGGTACGATCACGAAAGAAAAAATATTTATTTTCAGAAAGAAAAGAGCGATATGGGTTGGTGCATATCATTTTTGCTTTCATATCATTTGTGGTTGTTGTGGTTTGGCTAAGTAAACATGTATGGGATGACATCACGATGAATTGAGAGGAAAGAAATTTTTCAGAGGAAAGGTATAAGCTTTATTTTAAAAGCTGTATAATTGGGTCTGTTTTAATTAACCCTACTTAACTTACTGAAATCAAATTTTGGATTTTGGAAAAATCCAAAAACATGATTTTGGAACCGACCTAATTAATTAGTAAAAGAAAGCGGCAACCAAGGGCAAGATACTCTGTTTCACAAAAATTGGACGTACCCTATGCAGCTAATTACACTTTTGATGAATTAGTCCAAGATTTGCAATTTTTTCTATTGTCTGTAATCTATTAAAAATAAGTACATTTTTTATTTTAGGCAGATTCAACTGTAGCAGCCATCTTTAGACTAGACGAAGTTCAGTTCCAATCTAAATTTCATATGGGTAGGTTACGATTTTATTCAGATTCAAGAGACATCCGTCACATCACTACATCAAAAGATTTAAATCAGAATGATATAAATGTTCATGTATCGACTCAAGTAGAAGTCGCTTCATTACTGCCATTTAGTTTGATTCAGTTCTTGTCAGTATCAGCCCATTAGTTGGTTTACACAGACCAGGTACTAATACGATTTGGGCATACAATGTACGATTTTGAAATGTCTTTTATGATTGGTTGTCGAGACCTGTCAGAACGACGTTTTTATGAGATGGGGTTAAAAAAAATATTCCTGTGGTTTTTACGATCTAAAAAAAAATTAAATTAAACGTTTTAGGTTGTTAGTTTCAGCTCCTTTCTACAACCGGTGGTGAATAGAAGATCAATATGATTGGCTGGGGGCCATCCAAAATTATTACGTTCTCACTGAGAGGAGAAAGTGGATGGTGTTGACTTGAAAGCGTATGGGTGTGAATTTGTGGGGTAGGGGGATGTGTCTAGATATTATTTGTGCTGTATGGCTTAATTTTTTTAAATTTACTTTTGTACTCTTCAGTTTAAATGCTGTCAAATTGGAGAGAACAAAAGATTTTTTTTAAAAAAGGTATTCACAACTGCTCCGCACAGTAGCATTAGTTATGGACATATTTTATAAGATCTAGTAAGCGACATTTGAAATCTTTTTTTTTTAGAAGTCACTAAACAGCTGTACAATTTTAAGATCCCAGCTTTGTTCCAGCTCTTCTCTTCCCTTCTCCCACTACCGCTTGCGGTAGTTATTAGACTACAAAATGTTAACGTAAAATAAAATCAGGCTCCTACGCAAAATGCAACCATGTTAAATATTGTGGCCTGCGGGATGTACCACAAATGCAATTATTTCTTCATTCAATTAACAGTTATTTTATTTTTTGCATAAACGCACATTTGAAATATATATATACATGACTTTTTTGTGTGTGCTAGTACTGGCTATTTAGGTGTAACTCTCTTTTTTTGGATTCATTAAAAAAAATAGATTGAAATAAGTAATATATTATAAAACTATTTTACTATTTTCAAATACTAAAATAAAAAAGGATTAATATAAGCATAGCTTGGTAGAGCGAACCTAATTTTACGCAAGCATTACAAGTAAGTGTAGATTGGCGCAAAACTATATTCAGGTATTGTAAAAGTGCATCCTTGCATATCGAATTTATAAAACAATTTCTGGGAAGGGGGCTCAGCGTCCTCCCCCAAACCCCACCCCCACTTTTACTTGGGTGACTTTGGCGGGTGTTCTCAGTTTCCACTCCCCCACCACATCTTTGTCTATTTAAGAGGCGAATGGCAGGAACCTTTTTATTTGCAATAATGCACTGCATATTCTACTATGACAAGTGACCTTTATTAGACATGTGATGCAAAAGTTATTATGTACATTATACTGTATGGAGAGACCGACCAAAAGTGATTTTCTGATTTCGGCCGAAATTTAAAAATGACTTTCGGCCAAAACCAAAGCTGAAACCAAAAACTTAACGAGACTTTCGCCCGAGGCAGAAACCAAAAACTTAACCAGACTTTCAGCCGAAACTGAAATATTTAGGTATTTTGAAATTCATGCACGAATACATTCTGCAAACATCAAATAATGATGGGGGAGAGTATCAATATTTAAATTCTTTTTTATAAAAAAAAATGAGATCATCGTGAATATTAATAAATAAACATTTAATGAATACTTTGGCTTTTACTATGTTCTTAAAGTAGTATGGTAAGAGAAACATTTGGGGGTGGGGAGGGGGAGCTAAATTCATGCAAAATAGACCCTTGAGTGCCCTTTGCTTTTATAATATTATAACATTCTAGAACATATACCTACAATAATTATTGTGGCTCCAACAGAGCCAATTGTCACCTAAATACAATTTATTAAGACTATCAAAATCAGCACAATGTTTGGCGGTTATTGTCATACTAATGCTTTGTGTCTCTTAAAATTGTTGTTCTGATCATGGGTCTCGACGGAGAATTGCAAAAGACATCTAAATTGGTCGCCAAAATCATAAAATAAACAGTTCTGCAGTAGCCCTACTACATAATTAGTATACGAACCCGTGATACATGCACAACACGTGTGTTATTTCCTCAATAACAATGTTTACGAGCATGATAATGATGAATTTCAAGAAATGAATGAATTGAAAAGGCCTAGGTTTCCTTAATTTAAAAAAAAGAGAAAGCAAAAATAATAGAGGAAATATTACCATTTCCTAGGATTATTCAATATTATTCACCTTTGCCTATGACAACATTGATGAACATGTTAATGATAAATCAAAATGAATATCACAAATGAATGAATTGAATAAACCTAGGATTTAAAATGTTATTTTTGAAAAATTAGAACAAAAATAATGAAATAAATATTACAATTCCATTCGTTTTTCTTCCACAAAACTGTCTACATTTGCCTAGACCTACTTGAAATTTAATTTTTTTGGAAATTAAGGACAAGTAGGTCATCATGCAGTGGTGAGCAGTTTTCGCAAAGTATTAGTCATATATAATACAATGACAGTAAGACGTCGAGCAATAATAAATATCAGACCTGACCTCTGGTAGATGACCGAAAACCCCAGTCACTTTCAGCCAGATGGCCGAAAGTCTCAATCACTTTCGGCCGAAACTGAAATTAAACCGAAAGTTAACTTTTCAGTTTCGGCAGAAACCAAAATTCGGTCAGTCTCTAACTGTATGCTTATTATTTTAAGTGTTACAATATGGTATTGTACAATTTTGAGATTATTAAATACTATTCTGAGACTAAATTTTACTGTTTAGGGAGTTCCAGGTTAACCAGGTCTGTTTACATGGCTCATTATTTATTTAAATGGTACTGGGACTAAGAAATATTATATAAAGCTAAAAAAAAATTAAAAATCCCAGTGGCACACTCTAAAGATGTGTAACTGAGATAATGTTTACCCCAGCAATTGAAATAATAGGCATACAAACTTAACCCAAATAACCTCAGAATGAGGTTTTTGCTCATCTTGATCCTTGATTGTCCAAATATATTATAACTGGTTGCAGTTTTAACATCAATTAAAGCAATGCTTCTGACACATTATGGATTAAATATGAAATTTATTGATGGAGAAAATACTCATTTATATTTATTTGATTGATTGCCAAAACTAATGAAATACTTTTCTTTTACAGTGACCTCGTCAAATGCATTCCCTTTATCAGATCCCGAGGGTGTGAGTACAACTTTGATAAAGCACCAAGATAAATTGACTTATCAGAATAACAACCAGGTTTTTATGGCATCCCTGGACATTGGAAGTGAGCCCAATATGGCAATTCAACTGACCAATAAGCCTATAAGAGTTGGTGTTTCCTCAACAAGAAGATGTCGCTCAGCCTCCGGTAGACGGCCGAACAGGTTAATTTTACAGACTTGTTATCATTTGGACAACCTGTCAAGAGCTCTCCTTCACTTAAAAACTTACTTGTTTACCAAATGATTTCAGATGTATGTTATTTTGGAATATGCATATGTCATGTATGCACTCTTGCATACTTTGTGAGACTTTGATGGTTCACGTGTGTCCTGATACAAAGTGCTATGTATCCACATTCCAAATTTCAGTTATCTACTTAGTAACATCTGTTAAAGTTTTGCCTCATTCAGTGCTTCTCAGTATCAGTCCATATGTTGGTTTACTCACAAAATAGATCTTTGTTGAAAAGTTTAGCTAATGTGTGTGCAGTTCATGTGAAATTGTTTCACTCTGTCCAGCTTTACACTACAAGATGTTATTTGCTTTTTTTAGCATTCGTGCCCCAGTTTCACCTATGTTTGCTACCCGGAAAAGGAGTGGCAGTGCCATACAACAGAGAGATTTTTCAGCCAATTGGAGGCCTGATCATGCCCTGGAGACAGAGCATTTGTTCTATCCACCAGGTGAAGATATGAATGGATTTCTGTATACCAAACGACCGCCTAGAATCAACAGAGAGAAAACAATGAGTCAAAAAATGTATCAGTGGTCTGCAGAGGATGATTTCATTAATAACTGTAAGCTATAATTTGTGTTGCTTTTCTCTGAAGTATTTATTGTAAAATTAGAAGAATCTACAGCTAACTAAATATGCAAGAACTTAAAGGAATAATCATTTGGTTAGTATTTTTTATTTAAATCTGAAACATATTTTTGATTAAAAAATTGCCTCTAAAAATAAAACTGATATGTTGAAATACTATTATTTGTTCCAAGTATTATTTAGCTGTCCAGTTGAACAAAGTTATCCTCTGTGAAACTAATGAAATCTTATAAAAATATTTTTAAATAGCAAATTTGTTATTTTTTATTAAACCTTTGAAGATAAATTAATTTAAGTTTTCTCCATCCTCAGTTCATGGTATGTGTGAAAACAACAACAGCCATCATAATGATGACTTACCCAGCCAAGTTTCAGGCGAGGCCCAACAAACAGATGTTGGCAGCCATGATTCTCAACAAGATCTGGAAAGTAGGTTAAACAAGAATCTGACACCAACAGGTAATGAGGAATTACACAGCCCCAAAAATGGCTTTAGAAAAGCTAAGTTAACAGTGTTGCCTCATGTCACCTTTAGGATTGGAAGGGGAAATCACAACACAAACACAAGGTATGAATTGACCCCAGACTCTGATCAGGACACACGTGAACCATCAAAGTCTCACTTGAAAGCTGTCCCCCAAAACATAGTTCTTGATCCCAAAGTCTCATTTGAGATTGCTTCTGTACAGAGGTTTCAAAAAGCCAGAAAGTCTAGGCCCCACGAGTGTATAAGGGGTGTTTACAAATGTTCTGAAAACAGTGAAGACTCTGTGACTCAATCTCATCTCATAGACAGACCATTTACTGCAAAAGAAAGAGATTTTAAAACTACGAGGATTCAGAATTTTCATAATTTGGCTCAATGGAATTTACGGGAAAACTCAAAAAGGGATGAAGAAGCTGCAACACAAAAGAGTGAAAGCGGGGGCATGAGGTTGGAGGATTTGGAGGAAATTAGTGAAAGCCAAAAAAATGCCAACAATGCAGCATTTCGGCCCCATGTTGACATCAGGGATGAAAATAAAAAGGGCTTTAAAAAACACATAATTGGAAAACGCCACAGTAGTTTTCCAGTCCTGAAGATGGCTACAGACTTAGGGAGTGAAGGAAACTCTACCACTTTCTCACAAACAATAGATGAGAAGCACTTAAGTTTTAAATCCAGAATTGCAAAGATGAGTACTGATGCGCCACAAATTACCTACTCCACAGAACCTGCTGCGTTACGAGCCCCACCTTGGCAGCAGTACCCAGTAAAATCATATACATCAGTCAAGCACTTCTTGGATCGCCAACGCAGATTGACATATGGTGACTTCTTCCTCAAGTCAGATAAGACTTTTTTCACCAGAGAAATCACACCTTCTGTGTATGCACTTGGCAGTAATGATTATATGACGCATAAAAGAATCTTTAACAGATTTAGTCCACCATTGCATGGTTCAATCTCGCCATCTAAATATCAGCACACAACCAAAGAAACTAAAGCTTTTAAAACACCAGACAGCCATAGAAATCAAGATGTCAAGTCAGAGATAGCAAGCTTAAAAAAATTTTCAGCTCGACTGCCCATGCCATTAGGTAGGCTAACAAAATAGTTATATATTTATATTAATATTTTCCAACATGAAGCTTTTTATTTTTAAAAAAATCTGTCTTTACTGATTTGTTAATACTGTATTTAGCAATGTGTCTTTTTTTATCATTTGAATGCTAGGAGAAAATATTTCTTTTACATGCATTCTCTGTCTGGTATAAGCTTTTTTATTTTAAAAATTGTTCTTAACTGATGTTGCTATACAGAGAATGCCTCAAATGATACATTACATATGCATATCTAATGGACTGTCCCTGTTTTCTTTTAATGCATATATCTCATCAGGTCACCTCAAGGGATGTCAACAACAATCTCAATGTAAAAAACACCTGGGTCTGAAACTGCTTCATGAATTGGGAAACTTCAAATACACTCGGCCATTGGCTGACATGCTCACTTAGCAGGCCTGTGTAAAAGGTTACATGAATTGGGATGTGCCAGGCAAGTCTGAGCAAAAGGTCACTTGTATCAAGAGTGAGAACAAAAGCTGTTCAACATGGATAAAAGAAACATTTACACCCATTTCAGTTTTCTCTTTTTGAGTTGCCTTCGCTAATGGCAAGAGCCATGCTCATACTTTACTAGCTAAGCATGGTGTTCTTGCATCCACACCAACACCCATGATAGCTTGGCTAACATCTTAAAGTTCACTTTCATCAGGACAAACAACTAGATTCCTTAATTTGTTTATAACAGCACTTTATTACTTTTGCTCCATTCCTCATGATATAATAAATATAGTTAGAAACATTAAAAAAAAAATAGTTTGTTTCTTTTAAAACGGGGGAGGAGGAACAACAGGGTAAATTTTATTTATAAAATTGTACATCATTATATAATATTTTGTCAGTAACACACACAGAGTAGTAACAAGTTAAATGCATCACACAAAATATTAGGCTTAATTTTAGTAGATATAATGCAAATATATATATATATCCCGATTAATAAAATAAGTAATGCATACAATGATCTTCTGGTACAAAATGAGCATTTAAAAAATGTTTTTTACGACCTGCAGTCAATAAGATAATTAATGTGAGAGAATGTTATCTAATTCTACTCTAACCACAGTGGACATTTTCCCAACCTATGTCAGAAATATAATACTATTTTTCTTTGGTCTTCATCACATAAATTAATGGTTTAACCTTATTGTAGACAAACACTTTTTTAACAAACCAAAGGAAACAGCTCTGAATCTTTCTGCTAAAATTACATTTATAAGGGGCTGTTATTAAGGAAGAATAGTTGCCAATATGTTACAGAGTGTTAAAGCTTATAAGTGCCTTTTTTTAAATTACATATTACAGAGAACTATTATCACAATTTTTGTTCATCATATATTTGATAAATCTATTTATTGTATGTCTGCTATACACTTTACACTACATTCTGTTAAATTAAATTTTTATCTGAATTTCTAACTCTCAATGTTAGAAATAGCTAAAAATGTTATACAACAGCCGGTCGATGTTGGGCCACTATTTGTGAAGTACCGGTAATAAAATTGCTTTTACTGCCAGCGAAAACGTGTCAGGTTGTTTATTTTAATTATTAATGACATATGTAATTATTCTATTGTGTGTCATTCAGTGACAGGCTCTATGAATTTAATATCAAGAAGACAATGCACTAAAAAAATATTCCCTCTTTAATTACACAAATCTAAACACAGAAAAAACATTAAATGTGAGCACATGGCTTGCAGTGATGTCATGCAACTAGATAGCCTTATTGTTTGGGCTTGATGGGGATATGAGCTCAAGATATGCATGTGTTAAGTGAAATGACCAGCAGAAAAAGGTAACTGGCACATTTTTTGCTAGTCTCTAATTTAATTAATCACTGTAATATTTTATAATTAATAATTGCAAAAGTAGTTCTTATGGCTGCTTCTTTATAACCATGAATTAAGAATTCATTTTTTAAAATAATATAAAGACTCTAAAAGTAAAATTCTAGATATTAAATGCTTATCATAACACCATCACAAAATATATATTAATATGAAGAGATAACTGAATAATAAATGCTCACAAATGTACAATTGTGTAAATGGGTAAAAATTTGTTACTAGGATAATGCTTTCAGTAACAGATAATTCAAAAGTGTCCTCATATAAAATAGACCTTTTCTACAAAACAATTTTGTGACTTATTTTCACAGCGGCTTTCTCCCTTTCAGTTACAGTCAGTTTGTTTTTCCATGTAGCAATTCATCCAGAGTTTGTCTGACCCAATGTTGTTCTCTCTATTTGCTTTACTGTGTCAAGTTTTTCTCCTTGTAAATTGATCAGGTCAGCCATATCTAAACAATTAGAAGTAAAATACTTTCAGTTATGATATTTAAACTAGATCATGACTTTGGATTCTTGTATGCCATTGCTTATTAGTAATGATAGTTATAATAATAGGGTAATGTGTATTTGAATTCAATAATTTTTCTTTTGTAGCAGTGGTTTTAAACTGATGTGGCAAAATCTAGATGTAATCTATTAAAATCAATTTAAAAAGGGTTTAAAAGGATTTGACCACCAGAGTGAAGGATAATTCGAGGTAGCATCCAAAATATAATCCATAATCTAACAGTGATTCTAATAATAATTTGTTTGGATGCTAAACTCTAAGAGTTTTTTCTAAAAACATGGTATGTTGAAAAAAAAAAGTAATTTGATAAAACAAATTTAAAAGCCCTGAAAAAAGAACTTTTCCATACATGCCGAGTATTTTAATTAGCCCGTACTTTGCACATAATTTTAACTTTTTTACCTATGAATACATCTCATATCAGACAAAGATACAATTTTCACCAGTCTACATTTTCTAGTTTCTCAAAAGGGCATCATCAATCTTATTTGTTTACTTTTAGAGCCCAATGGTCATTTGGTCTTAGTAGTAGACCATCTCATATATATTTTGCTTTTGGTGCATCCTGCTTCCTCTTGAAAAACCACCCAAATAATTCCACATGTTTTATATTAATAGCACTGAGTCTTTTATATAGACATAAGGTGTTGCATACTATAGAAAATGAGAAGTTAACCCATTTTTTGTAAGACTTGGACCGACCATGTATGTTCTTAAAATACCCGGACCCAGAGTAAAAAAAACAGCACCCAATTAAAAACTAGTGAATCATTAATAGTTTAAAAAAAATAACAATTACATTGTAAGGTGAAGAATTGTATACAAGATTTTTTAATGTACAATTTTCAACTACAATAATAGACTTCAGTGAAGTGCTTGTTGATTAAAATGTTAATTTGTTAGCTTGCAAGAGAACAAGGTATGGACACAGTATCTCCTAAAAACATTTGTTGATGTGACAGGACTCTATTTTGACTGGAGTATGTCTCGTCAGACTTGATGGTAGCATCATCACATCCATTTTAGTCTTGTCAGACTTGATGGTGGCATCATCACATTAATGTTACAGTCTCATCTGACTTGATGGTGGCATTATCAAATTAATTTTACAGATTAAAAATGACATCTTTTAATTCTGAGTATTTTGAAAATTGTAAACAAATATTTTGTTTGGCCTTTTGGCTTTAGTACTGTTAAAAAAAATTTTTGCACCATGCGTGGGTGAATTCGTTTACCATTTGACTTCTGAGGGTTATTTGAGCAGCTGAATTAATTTATTACCTTTGTTTTCTTTTACCAAGTTGCCTCCCATGCGTGTCAAATTCTCTATTTTTTCTTCAAGTCTGCGACACAACTCTTGGGTATCAGGAAATAGTACCATGCCATTTACTGTGATAAAAATAAACAATATAATAATACTGTTAATCCTTTGTGTTTTGTGGGTGCGTGTTTTGGTGCTGAGAGTATTTGTGTAGCTGTTTGCTATGTGCTTTGTGACATATTTGGGTTTGGGATATGGCATTGGTAGTGGTAATGGAATTGCAGAGAGAAAGCGGATGAAAGAAGTCATGCTTTATTTGATTAAGAGCCATTTGTCATATAAACCATTGATTTGTTGATTAATTAGCCCCCTAGACCTAATGAAGCCAATAAACTGCTTATCTTCTATATGCAGTTTGTAACAAGAACCAGAGATTAATTTTTTGGACCAACCTTTGCTAAGCTAAATATTTCTTAGATAGAGATAAAAAATATTAAAATACTTGTGCAAAATTTTCCCCTTATTCATAATTGATGGTATGAACATGAGCAGAAAACTCAAAGCAAAGATTGATGGTGTATAGTACTTGTTGCCAAACTTAAATTGCAGAGATGAACAGAAAATTAATGTAATGATAAAAACAGAGTTCAGGGCGGATCCTGTCCCCTCTTTAAAACTGGTTCATGCCAGGGCATCACCTTGAGAGACAAAGATAAGAAATGATTGTTCATGCTAGGGCATAACCTTGAGAGACAAGGTAAGATGTGAGCATTCAAGCCAGGCCATAACCTTGAGAGACAAAGATAAGGTGTGTGATCATTCAAGCCAGGCCATAACCTTGAGAGAAAAAGATAAGGTGTGTGATCATTCATGCCAGGGTATAACCATGAGAGACAAAGATAAGGTGTGATTATTTATGCCAGGGCATAACCTTGAGAGACAAAAATAAGACGCGTGATCATTCATGCCAAGGCATAACCTTGAGAGACAAAATTAAGAAATGATTATTCATGCCAGGGCATAACCTTGAGAGGAAAAGATAAGATGTGATCACACATAACCATCTTGTTCGGTCTTGTGAATGACTTGAGACAAAGTTTGTTATCTCACCTAGCCGTCTTGTTCTGTCTTGTGAATGACTATGACGTAGTGTGTCTGAGTTCCCACTTTTAGATAGAAAACTTGTCCCATGTGTTATTTCCAAATCTTTCATTGGAGTTGGAGCATTTGCCTGAGTAAGGGAATATGAACGAGGGCGCCATTCTGCTGAAAAAGTATCCAAGATTTGAAATTTATATTTATGGCCAAAATATTTTTTTAATTTACCTCCTTTTAACAGACTAGACTGAAAATGATTTAATCAATTTAAATTGTTTCATTATTGGGTTTAACTTATTAGTTCAGATATTTGAATTTGTTGGATTTATTGTGATACTTATGTGTTTCAAAGAGTACAGATAGAAAGGATTAAAAATGTCATTCTGAGTTTATATTATACTTTATTATATTATATTATATTTATATTAACTAGAGATGGGTAATTAGCCAGGATTGGACTTGTTAGTAAAGCAGCCAATCTCGGACAGGAAGTAACCCTGAGTAAAAAAACAAAAAACAATTCATTTTTTTTTTCTTTTCAAAATGACTTTAAAGTCGCCATATTCTCACCTTTGTAAGAGAACTCATCAGTTAAGTCTGACACAGAGCTGGCTGCAGACAGTTTATCTGTTTGGTGGCCTTGGCCATCAACATCAATGCTACGGATGAGGATTAAATGTGAATGGGAAATCATGCAAATTGTATATACAAATTTTAAGTGCATCAAAAATACCTGCTCCTAACAGCCTGTAAGACAAAGAAAAATATTTTGATACTTTAAAGCCCAGCCAAACACTCTCTCTGACTTCTAGCCCAGCCAAACACTCTCTAAGACTTCTAGCCCAGCCAAACAATCTCTCTGACTTCTAACCCAGCCAAACACTCTCTCTGACTTCTAGCCCAGCCAAACACTCCCTTTGACTTCTAGCCCAGCCAAACAATCTCTCTGACTTCTAGCCCAGCCAAACAATCTCTCTGACTTCTAACCCAGCCAAACACTCTCTCTGACTTCTAGCCCAGCCAAACACTCTCTCTGACTTCTAGCCTAGCCAAACAATCTCTCTGACTTCTAACCCAGCCAACCAAACAATCTCTCTGACTTCTAGCCCAGCCAAACACTCTCTCTGACTTCTAGCCCAGCCAAACACTCTCTCTCACTTCTAGCCCAGCCAAACAATCTCTCTGACTTCTAACCCAGCCAACCAAACAATCCCTCTGACTTCTAGCCCAGCCAAACACTCTCTCTGACTTCTAGCCCAGCCAAACACTCTCTCTGACTTCTAGCCTAGCCAAACAATCTCTCTGACTTCTAGCCCAGCCAAACACTCTCTCTGACTTCTAGCCTAGCCAAACAATCTCTCTGACTTCTAACCCAGCCAAACAATCTCTCTGACTTCTAGCCCAACCAAACAATCTCTCTGACTTCTAGCCCAGCCAATCAATCTCTCTGACTTCTAGCCCAGCCAACCAAACAATCTCTCTGACTTCTAGCCCAGCCAATCAATCTCTCTGACTTCTAGCCCAGCCAAACAATCTCTCTGACTTCTAACCAAGCCAAACAATCTCTCTGACTTCCAGCTATGGGTGGGTTTTTACTCACAGCAGCCAAAGTCATTTTTATTATTTTTACAATTATTTTTCAAAGAACTCACAGCTTTGGAAAACAGTATATAGCAGACTGTCCATTATTCTTGTAGTATGGAATGATAAAATCTCTAGTTAATCCCCACTGTTGACTCACCCTGGCCCCAGGTCATGAAGCTCCATAGATCCTGATTCAACTTGTTTTGAACACTTCCCCACCGTACTCTTGGCTTCACTTGCCAGCTTCTCTCCATCTTGTGGGGAGACTTCAGTCATATTCTCCCTCCCTCCTTTAGGAGTGAGAACCAAACGTTTAAAATCTCCGAAATGATTGTTCGGCTTGTTTCCAACTGGTTTTCTCTGAATATCAACGTTAGAAATCTCCATTATTTTAAAAAAAAGTTAATAAAAAATGTTACTTTTAAACTAAAGAAGAGTTCTTTCCCTCCAAGTTAGGATCAAAATATATAAAAATGCATTTGTTCCCCAATATGTCAAAAGATGTCTCTCCAGGAATTAGACTATTTAAATACTACATTAGTATAACCCAAATTGATTATTTACGGGGCTATTGGAATACTACCTTGGTATAACCAACATTGATAATCGGTATTTATGGGGACTATTGGAACACAACTTTAGTATAACGAACATTGATTATTTATTGGACCATTGGAATACTACCTTAGTATAACCAAAATGGCTTATTTATTGGAATACTACTTTAGTTTAACCAACATTGATTATCTGTATCTATAGTTTTATAAGGACTATTGGAACACTATTCTAATATAACCATATTTATTGGACTATTGAAATAATACCTTAAGATAACCAACAGTGATGACAAGTATTCAGAGGGACTATTGGAACACTACCTTAGTATAACTAACATGGATTATTTATTGGGATTATTGGAACACCACCTTAGTATAACTAACATGGATTATCTAAAGACTTTTATTAAATAATTTTTGTTTTAAGTGTCACTTTATGTTCTAATTCTTTGACTAAATAATTTTGCTGACATCACAAAAACAAACTTGTAGTAGAGACTTTGGAATGCTGTAGTTAGAGTTAGTGTTCGTTGCAGGTATTGCATGGAGCTGATCTTAGAGACATTAAACTTACATTATGAATGAGAGAGTGAGAGAAATTGGCAGAAGCAGAATGAGCTGAAAATAAACCTGACAGAAATAAATGGAAAATAATTCTAGGAAAATTAGCAAATAAAGTTAAGAAATTGAAGAATCTATTAGGAGTACAAATCCCAAGGCAAAAAAATATTCTTGTTATATTTTCAAAGGGCACTTTTAAAAAAAAAAAAACTAAAATGATCTTCCATATTTACTTACATGCCTCCCAGCTTTAGAGTTTTTGATCAAAGGGGAATCACTGTTAATGCCATCATTAGCCTCTCTGCTATCAGTGATGAATAAATTGCGTTGTGCATTTGAAACTGATGAGCCTTTAGCAAACACTTGTGTGTTCTCTGTTTTATATTTCGCCAGCCCTTCAACTGCCTAGGAGGAGATATATCAACAGAGTGAGGAGGAGAGATATTAACAGAGTGAGGAGGAGATATATCAACAGAGAGAGGAGGAGATATATCAACAGAGTGAGGAGGAGATATATCAACAGAGAGAGGAGGAGATATATTAACTGAGTGAGGAAGAGAGATATTAACTGAGTGTGGAAGAACTAGTTGCTTTAACAGGTAATTATATTAATTGCTTTTTTTAAAAGGTTGCTGGTTTTCGGTAGCCATTTCATCCATTGCTTAAATATTGCATTATTGCAAAAAATCAGAATAGGGACTGAACCCAAGATATTAATAGCATGACTCCTAAATAAATAAGCTTACAATTTATTAAATATTATTTTGTGACTGATGGGACCCAGAATTCAAAAGATGAAAATGTACCATGACATGGAATTAAGTAGAATTACTCAGATTAAATAAAATTAGATGCAACCATATTTCTAATTAACCTTAACATCTAGATGATGCTTTCTCTTGAGAGTGGTTAGTTCCTGCTCAAACTTCTCTTTCTTTTTTTGATAAGCTGATGATTTCTGGAAGGAGAAAAGATTTTAGGGATTGAAAAAATATCAAGATATATATAAATATCCGATATCCTGATCTTTAAACATACATGTATTGCAAATGTTCAGAAAAACAGATAAACAACATTCTAAACACAACATATCATGATATAAAAAAGAATACAACTACAAAAAATTTTAAGTAATACACCAGAACAAAGAGAAAAAAGGATGACAAATGGAGAGAAAACTAATTTTAAGAATGAAAAAGTTCCAATACTTACACATTCCATAATAAGCACAAAGTAAAAAGGAATTGTTCCTTTCTAAACTGATCAAGTCATGTGACACCTGCTTTACTTCAGCCTCCAGCTACCTATTTTTTTTTTATTAGTCACCAGGTAATTGTTCTACTTGCATGCTCTACTTCAGCCTCTAACTGACCTACACAGGTCAAAAGGTCATGTTCTACTTACCTGCTCTAATTCAGCCAGCAACTGATCTACATGAGTCTTTAGGTCATTGTTCTATTTACCTGCTCTAATTCAGCCTCCATTCGACCTACTCTGATCACTAGGTCATTGTTCTGGTCCGAAGTGGCCTGCAGCTTTTCTGAGAGTTCTTTTGTGTGAAATAAAGATTTAGCCAAACTCTTCTTTAAACTGTCTTTGTCCCTCTCGACCATAGTCTTCTCCTGTGTTCAAACATTCAAACACAAACAATGACAACTTCAGACTCAAGCATCACTTTCAGTCTGGGAAAAGGAATTTTAAAATTTGGTATATTTACTCAACATCAAAAATATTTATAATTCATTAAATTTTGTTTCAATAATCTAAAACAGAGCTCCGCAGCTTGTGTGCCTCGTCACACTGTTGTGTTATGAGATGATGCCAGGTGTGCCAAGCTAAATGCCTTCAGGGGGAGTAAAAGCACAGATACAAAAAGTGACATTGGTTAGCCTATTACCAAACTGTCAAACTGGGAATAACAGAAATGCTTCCAAACCAGAATGATAATATAGTGAAATACAATACATCAAAAACCACTATGAATGTTATATAGCATATTTTTGCATGTTTTTAATTGTGTTGTGCCTTGGAATGTTTGAAGTGGGGCCTGGGGTGTGCCTTGGAATGTTTGAAGTGGGGCCTGGGGTGTGCCTAGGAATGTTTTAACTGGGGGCTTGGGGTGTGCCTAGGAATGTTTTAACTGGGGCTTGGGGTGTGTCTTGGAATGTTTGAAATGGGGCCTGGAGTGTGCCTTGGATTGTTTGAAATGGGGCTTGGGTTGTGCCTAGGCATGTTTAAACTGGGGCTTGGGGTGTGCCTTGGAATGTTAAAAATCGGGCCTGGGGTGTGCCTAGGAATGTTTTAACTGGGGCTTGGGGTGTGTCTTGGAATGTTAAAAATGGGGCCTGGGTCGTGCCTTGGAATGTTTGAAATGGGGCCAGGGTCGTGCCTTGGAATGTTTGAAATGGGGCCTGGGTCGTGCCTTGGAATGTTTGAAATGACCTGGGGTGATACAGGGAACAAAAGTTTGCTGGGTTCTGATCTAGAAGATGACTCTGAATGACTTTTAACAAACAAGAATTTTGAAACCTAGGCTGGGTTTCATTCATTATATAGACACATGTTATCACCCACAACCTACAGCAAATATTTTAGATGGATACATTTTTGCCATGTGCATCTTTTAAGTGACTTTACCAACATCTATATATGGCATATGTTTATGACATTTATTAATGGCATGCATTTATGACATCTTTTTATGGCATGTATTTGGCATCCCATAATTCAAAGTGAGTCTAGTTCCTATGAATCTCATTGGATGTTTAAGTAACAAAACTTCATGAGAAAAATGACCTCAAAAATTAGTTCATGCATCTAGTTACCTTGGTAACTGTGTCCAGTTTTTCTTCCAGCCGATGTACCTTGGACATCAACTGGTCAATCTCACTTCTCTTTAAGGTCATCTCCTTCTGGATCTTGTCAGCAAACTTGACAGCTGTTAAGAAGATATTTCTCTTATTCTACTTCTCACATTTCATGTAATGGTTGTTTCTTATGACATGAGCAATTGGTTCTTGTCTGGCACAATGTGTAAAATGAAATTTCTTTTGGTTTCGATCAGTAAAAGAACCTGACATTATAAATAATGAGCATTTCAAAATGAGTTTCACCAACCTTTATTATCCATGATGTCTTTACTCCTCAAGGCTTTCACAGAGAGTTTTTTCTCTTGTTCACATTCTAATCCAATGTGTGGGCAAACATAAAAATTAGAACTTCTGATTCATTGAAAAAAATAATTATTTTTAATCCATTCCTAAAACCTCCACTCTATTCATTTTAATTTTAGTGCATTCTTAAAGAGTGGGTTGCATGTTTATCAATCAGAAAAGGTACCAAAATATTGGATAAGTTTTTCTGCCGTAGAATGCATAAACAAAAACAATCTTATAATCACATAATAATTTCAATTTTTTGAAACTCAAATGAATATTTCTCTAAGCTGGGAGAAAATACGTTTAAAAAATCTATTTTAGTAGATAAAAATGTGGCATTTGTGGAAAAGATATGCAAATGGAAAAAATAAAATTAGGGAGAAGTATTATTTTGTAGACATGGTGAGGTGATGTGATGAAACTCATGATCATTGATCACTGTGACAGGTTTGGAGTTTTTTTTAAGTAGGTGCATGCACCATCAAGGATTGAAAGCTCAAGAAACATAATAGACAAATAAAATTATCATTAGAATTTAATAGCCTGTTATCTTTTCATCCATAAGTTTAACTTTATGTATATATCATGACAATATAAGTCGTAATAATAACAAAATGCTTCAAGAGACTCATTCATGAAAGAATTACAATGAAACCTCTCATATCAAACATTAATAAAAGTCAACAATAATTGAAAAAATAGTATATGCAGATTACATTTATCTATTGTAAAAGTAAAGCTTGATAGCTTTATCACACTTTTTTTTACTTAATAAAATACTCTAAACACATAAAAAAATCAGTTTCTAACCAACAAGAAAAAAAATAATTAATATAAAATTGGGTAGTAATCTGAAAAATAATTAAAATCCAGATATTCAGTCTGGTACAAAACATTTTTTAAAATTTTTTGTTTCAAACCTTTAAGTTGAGTCTGTAGTTTACTAATTTCTTTTGTGTGAAGATTTTTTACTCTTATCAATTCTTTCTTGAGGGCATCTTTCCTGGTTTTTAAATTCTCCACTTTGGCTGCCATCTCTGTCAGCTCAGATTTAAGGCTGTCTTTCTCATGTTGGACACAGTCAAGATCTTGGCTCTGACAAATAAAATGACTGTCAACAAAGTTGTTGCATACAATATTAAAAGGCTTTTTTTGTGTGTTTGCAACTTATATTCTGAGCTGATATTTAATAAAGAACCATTCTGAAATATCTCAAACATTCCTACTTTAACTGCAATAATTTTTTTCAAATGTGAACCCTCTGACTCCAGCTCTTCCAGTCTCTTCTCTTGGAACTTCAACGTCTGTTCCAGGGAGTCGTGCGATATTTTCAGCTCTGCAAAGATGGCTGTCTTTTCTGCCAGAGCATCAGCCAGTTTGTCTCTCTCGTCTCTCACATTGTCACTGACCCGGCTGTTAACCTACAGCAAACACATTCGTTCAGATCAGTGATTCTATGACTTTACAAACACATTCGTTCAGATCAGTGATTCTATGACTTTACAAAGACATTAGTTCAGATCAGTGATTCTATGACTTTACAAATGCGTAGCATATTTTCACATTTTTAGCCTACCTTTCTCATTCTACTTCTAAAGGCACAGTACACCTTTACATTTTAATCTGGTGTATGCTTAATAAAAAAAAATTGTTGGTATTTTTCTTAGGTTTTAAAATAAATAAAAATCAAAATTATTCGTATTTTCCCCTTCGTTTAGCACAGATTCAAAAGTTTAGAGTTCACTTTAGTGGGCTCGGTCGCAAGCTCATTGGTACACATTGAATTAGATTTTTACCATGTTAATCAAACAAAAATGTCATGTCATAAAGCAATGAAATAAAGCAACAGACATTTCCCCTGCAAGGAAGTTTGTCTTTCTATTTATTCTTAGCAAGTATATTTATGAACAGACCTATTTCCACCTTTGGTAGGTATCATGATTATGTCCCCTTCAAAGTTTACAATAAATCAGGCCTGCACAACTCAAAATGTAAGGCAGGCCGTAATACTTAATGAAAAACTTGTGTGGCCCGAATAAAAATAGGACAGGGGGAAAGCTATTAAGAAAATAATAATAATAAAGAATATTTCGTTACTTCGTGGGCCACAAAGTAAATGCTGGCGGGCCGCACGTTGTGCAGGCCTGCAATAAATTAATGCAACTAAACAGTTAAATTACACAAACCTAAATTCATTTATAATACTATTATGAATTATGTATTCCCTTTTGTCTTTTAACATACTACTATTATCACAAGTTTTGTGTACCTCCAAGAGCTGTGAGATGCTACTTGACTGCTGTTTGAAAGTGCCCACAATTTTCTCTTTCTCCTCCAGCTGAATCTTCATTGTCTCCATGGTTACTTTTAACTGAGTCAAGTCATCTGCCCTCTGGTCAGCCAGTTTAAGGTAATGGTCTTTGTCGTTGCCGAGTCTCTCCATCTGTTCATTCCTGCTGTCCAGCAGGGTGGTCAGTTCATTTTTTTCTGTAACTGTTGTGTCCAGCTGGGACCTGGGGATAAATCAAACAACATAATGGATTACGATGTCAGGTGCCAGTAGTGACTGAACTTTGGAAGACTTCTGAACATATTGCAACTATTAAAACAAGACTAATGGACACAGACATGGAAAGTTTTCTAGCACTTATTGGTTAGCTAATTTTTTTTTTATTCCGTTAAAACATGACGCTGATTTATCAGACATAACTATCAGATGTTTGTGATACACGAACCCAATAGTTTCTGGTTATGTACAAACCCAATATCTGCCAGTAATGCACAAACCCAATGGTTGCTGGTTATCTAGAATACAGTCATATATGCTGATTACCCCTAAATTCCATTGTTTTCAACACCCCTCAACTTTTCTAACTATCCCAACTATAGCCAAACTACAACTAAAAGTAGGACTGACCTGGCCTGCTCAAGTTTGGCCATCAGCTCATCTACTTTGGTCTTCAAGTTTTCCTTCTCTGTATTCACCATTTGCTGCTGTACTGTCATCCTGTTACATTTCTCTGTCATTGTGGCCAGTTGGGCTGACAAAAGTTTGATCTGGTTCAAAAAATGCTCTCTCTCCAGATGTTCTGCACCAGAAGCCAGATTTTGCTGGAAATACGGAGTAAACAATGTGAACTTTAGCCAACTGCAATAACACTTTATGAGAATGAATGACAATTGGTCATATACCATTGACAGTTTTGCCACATTGTTTAAAACTTACTTAAATATAAATACAGCCCCAAACAATAAGTGTCCAACAAGTTGTAAAGACCACCACTGCAAGCTAAAGCAAAACAATAAGTGTCCAACAAGTTGTAAAGACCACCACTGCAAGCTAAAGCCACACAATAAGTGTCCAACAAGTTGTAAAGACCACCACTGCAAGCTAAAGCCACACAATAAGTGTCCAACAAGTTGTACAGACCACCACTGCAAGCTAAAGCCACACAATAAGTGTCCAACAAGTTGTAAAGACCACCACTGCAAGCTAAAGCCACCCCTAGAGGTTTCATGTTTAAAATGGTTGAGAAAAAAATAGTTGATATAAAAGTATTTGTTAATTCTAAAATTAAAACTCACTTTTTCTAGAACCTGTAAACTGAAATCTTGCTTGACCATTTCCAACATCCGTTCCAGCCTTTCGATGTCCCCTTGTTTGTTTGACAGCTGGATCTCAAGATTCATATTTTGAGAACGTAGCTCTTCTTCTCGGTGGCGCTGTTGCTGAACCCGATCTTGCTCAGTTTCGAGGTCGCCTTCGAGCTGAGTTACAAGAGCCTGCTTGCAATACAAGTAATTAACTTACTATACTTTAATTCTCAGACTTTCCACACATATTCTATTTAATGTTATTTGTCAGGTTAATAACAAAGTTTGAACAGGGGCAGAGGTTGTCAACACTAACATCCTTTAGGTAATTTAGCCCACACCATTAATATCATCAACAAAATCCTAGATATTATCTGACCTGCAAACTTTCAAGCCTAGACTCCATGGCAGCAAGGGACTGAATCACCTCATTCTTCTCTGCTTTAGTCTCAATTAGCTCCCTTTGCACATAATCTAATGAGGATTCTAATGCTTGCCTCTGAAACAAATTTAGAGCCATCTTTTAAATTATGACTTTATGTATATGTGCAGTAGGTATTTTAATATGAACTCTGGTCATAAATACACATACAAATCAATCAAATAATTACAACAATGTTTTGTGTCTCTACAAATCCTAGAAATGAGGTCCTCAAAGTCAGAGGAGCAGTAAATGAGTTTTAGCCCATCAGTCACAATAACTTAATTATGAATGAGTAATATGTACCCCTATTGTAAAGTTTTAGGTGAAAACCCATATAACATTTTACTTAAATGTAGATGAGTGATTAAAATTAATAGAATGTTATTTTAGTTAACAGTTGACATTGGATTTCGGGCAACATCATATTCAAACAAATGCTGGCACATGGAGAGATTATTTGCATTTAATATATTGGCTAATTGTTACAGGCACAGATATCATTAAATGAACAAGCAACACTTTAAAACAAGAAGCAAAAAAAAAAATTTGTTTTCAAATTTTCATTCATGCAGCTGTTAAAACAATGTTCACACTAGCTTCTAAATTGTTTTAAAACAATGTTCACACTAACTTCTACATTGTTTTAACACAATGTTCACACTAGCTTCTACATTGTATCATTTCTGTCTATTGTTCACTATTCAAAATCAATTCTTTTCATGATCTGAAGAGTGATAAAAAGCCTAATGGTCTTTATTCAAAGCATTGATTGCCACAATTCACTAAACAGCAAAGGCAGAATCTAAGCCCAAGTGTTGCAGTGAGTGCTAAGAAAATGTCAGATGATTTTTTTTAACCAACTTTAAAAGTTGCTGGCTGATTATTTTTTTTATTTTTTTTTGAAGTTAAAATGTGTTTTAGTCAAACAAAGTGGTGTGCCATCATTCTCTAAATGTTACAAAATCAAAGGTAATAAGATGCATGTCACAAAGTGGATAGTGGTATTAAGATATCATTAGGACAACATGGGTTAACTCTGACATCAAACTCGGGCTTCCTGGGTGAGTCAATGGGGATCATCATACAAAATGTAAACTTTTAAAATTATTTCGTTACTGAAGTATTAGTTCAACAATTAATGTACAAGAGTGCGATGATGGAATTCTGTTCCTTATGACCCGATTTACTATGAAAGGAGCAAACTATATTTTATTGTCTTGGATCTATTATTTTTTAAAAATCTTTCCCCACCCATCACACCAAAAAAAAATTAATTTTATTAGTTACATTGACATGTGTAAACACTACAGGTGGCAGCACACTGGCAAATCCAAGCTTAGTTGACATACACAGGTCAAGTTAAAACATTTCATTAAAATGATAGCCATGCTTAAAACAGTACAGTTAAATGGAGGGGGGATTTTGGGGGAAGGGCAGGCAAACCACAAGTCTTTAAATACAGGCCTAAACCAGTTGGAATTCTACAAGGAAATCCACTACCAGGAAATCTGTCTTTTATATTTTTTATTAAATACCCTACCATCAATCTATAATTTCATTCGCTTTATTTCAACTGAATCATTTCTCCTGCAATGTTATGACCTCTACAAGCAATGAACATCTAAGTATGAAAAGCTGCTGATGATTCCAACTGGTTTAGCCAAAGACCTGTTCTATGTTCATGTAGTTACCAATGTCTCAGTGTAAACCTGGTCGTGTTTCGCTTCAATCAGCTGCAAATGTTAAATTTTTAGTCAAACTAGTCAACTCAAATATAGGTAAGTGGAAATTTGGAAATGGGACAACTGTCCACGCTCAGTGAGCTTGAAAAAAAAAATCAGCCATGTTTAGAATAGTATTTATTTCCTCTCATGCTAAGTAAGCTGTAAAACTTTGATGTCATTCAAATATCAATAAGCAGATTGAGTACATAAGAATTTCACTTAAGCTGCAAATAAAACTGGAAATAGATAATAACTGAGCAGACAGAAGTGTTTTTGTACAACCAAAACCTGACTGATCGGCAATTATTATGCAAAAGTAAAGTCAGCAAAGGTAAGAAAATGGATTGCAATGTCCGGCAATATGTGACTACTCCCTCACTATTTAAAGGATAATAAATCAAGGAGTGCATTCAAGGTGTGTGAATGAAATAGTGGAACAAGGAATGTGGAAGATTAAAATATAAAGACAGGACAAGAAAAGAAAAACTTTTCTTCATTTGTCCCATCTGCTGAGTAAGGCACTTAGCTGAAATGTTCTTCTTTCACTGTCCTGTCTTAATATTTCAAGCTTCCATATACCACATTGTTTTAAAGTTTTGTCTAAGAAATAAAAACATTTTATTTTTAAACTAGATCATATGTTCATTTTTTTTTAACCAGAAGTAAATTTGGTTGGTGATAGCAAGTGTGCAGAGAGCAGGTTTCCCAATCAGTTCAATAAACAAATATTAGAAACAGCCATGCCAACCTTTTCCTGCCACAAGGCTGTTGTCTTCATGTTGTCTGTCTTGAGCTCATCCAAAGCTTCTTCCAGGTTTTTTACTTCCCCTTCTTTAGCTTTCATTTCCTGTCTGTGGGCATTTCTATAAATAATTAAATTTTATTAAACGACATGGGGGGGGGGAGGCATACTAATACAAAGCAAACAAATTTTTTTTTTTAAAAAGGTTTGTGACACATGGTTAAGGGAAACTTGTGCACAGCTGAGTCGATGACTACGCATGTTGATGGCTTGAGTTTTCTTTCCTTTCTTATATTCATCATGGGTAAATTTTAGCCCCCAATGAAATGGCAGAGAATATAATTAGTGTCTTTGGAATAATTAAGTATGAGACTAAATCATAAATCTGCTTTTGATAAACCTTGAAAGTGAATGACACAGGAAAAGGTATAAGTAGATTAAGCTTAAATGGATGGGCAGCATCTAACACTCTAGAAACATGAATCCAGGAGTTGATCAGTGATTTGCTTTTAATGTAAAAACTCTAGACAAGCAAGGAATAAAATAATGAGCCAAAGAACAACAGACTAAACTAAAGACTGACTCTTTGTCCTGAAGCTGTGCCTCAAGGCCTGCCACTTGCTTGGTCGCCAAGGCCAACTTTTCGGTGGCAGCTAGGAGACTTCTCTCATGGTCGGTAGTAATCATGGTAACCCTAGAAATACAACAACACTATAATTTGCTTTGCTTTAAATTTTGGGGAAATGCTGGGATGTAGAGTAGTAAAACTTAGGGATGACTACTGTTAATTATTTTCTAAGTTGACTTATGCTTTGATTCATATTTTTTTAATTAGTTTAGCGGGAACATTGTACACCTACTTTTTAATGGTATCATCTGCTTCTTTCTTCAACCTGCAAAGAAAAAAAAAAATCCAGGTGTCATTAGGTTTGCATTTTTATTTTCTAAAGAGAAGCAAAAATGATGCATAGATAAGCAGTAAGATGATGAAGAAATTTACTTTCAACAGTGGAAACTGGCTTTAGTTCTCTCTAATATCATGAAATCATGAGACAAATTTAGGAATGATTCTTAAACCATTAAGTCCAAGAATAGCTAAACATGACAAGCCTAACAGTCTCACTTTTCCTGGTAGTCTCTGGCCATTGTTCTCTCTTGTTCAGCCAAACTTTGCTTCATGTCCTCAACATCTGCTTCTAGCTTTGAACAAATCAATACAGATAAATCAGGTGAAGTAACTGACATTAAACATTGGCAGTAACAAATCTCAACCCACCAACCACCCTTCTCTCTTTTTAGACAACCTTTATGAACGACTCTTAACCCTTCCTCTAAAACACACAAACCCTTCCTCAGAAACCCACAAACCCTCCCTCAGACACTGACCTCTGACACTCTGATGGATTTCATGTTGACTTCATGTTCCAGATCTTGCAACATTCTTTCCAGGGTGTGCACCACTACAGCAACATTCTGACCATTGGTCAGATCAGACTGAAAGAAGGCCAGGCCTTTGCGCTTTTCACGCTCAATAAGAATACTCCTGACCTGGGACAGGGCTGTTTCGTACATAGAGCTGTTGTGTTTGTGAGAATCTAACTTTTGGCTGGCTGAATAGAGAGACTAAAAAAATAAATAGAAATTTTAGGTTCATCATAAATTCAAATGTGGTAGGGAATAAATTTTAATGTTAAATGGGTCATAAATTTAGTTCTTAGCCCATTCATAAATTCATATTTTAGATAAATCATACTATCATTTCCACAAGAGTTAAGTTAAGGTCAAATCAAATCAGAGGTCCTACAAAATGTGCCAATTGGATCAGCATTCACACTCTCCTACAAAAAGAACAAGTCAGATGGGCAGGGAATGTTGTAAGAATACCAGACAGCAGACTTCCCAAACGAATAATGTTTGGTGAACTCTCCAGTGTGAAACATTCTGTTGGTGGGCAGAAATAATGCTTCAAGGACTGTCTTAAAGCTTCACTTTAATCAAAGGACATTGACCTTGATTTGTGGGAGACACTTGCCATGGACCATGCAAACTGGCATGGCAGGGTCACTGTCAGAGAGAAATCCTCAGTGAATAAGTGCACCGCTCATGCCTAAAGAAAGCGCATGGCAAGAAAAAGCAGAATTCAGTCAAAACCAACTAAGACCCACAACAATGAGTGTCCTATGTGCAAGAAAGCTTTCCAAGCATAAATAGGACTGTCAAACCCAATGCGTTCTACTGTAAAACTAAGTCTTGTCATCTTCGCATACGAAGATCAAACAACAACAATCAAATCATATTTTAAAATAAATATCAAACATAGTGTTGTAATTTATTGGATATGGCTTTTTCCTAGTCTAGTCTTCACACTTCTCCATGTGATATGGCTTTCTCAAAGTCTAGTCTTCACACTTCCCCATGTGATATGGCTTTCTCCTAGTCTAGTCTTCACACTAGCCTGATGATTTAAAAGACACAATCCTTGAAGGAGAATGTTCCTCAGTCCCTTTTCTTTCATGACAAGATCTCTTAAAGAGGGTGACCACCTGCACCGCTGGCCAGGAGGGAAGAGGCTGACCACCTGCACCTCTGGCCAGGAGTGAAGAGCCTGACCACCTGCACCACTGGCCAGGAGGGAAGAGGCTGACCACCTGCACCGCTGGACAGGAGGGAAGAGGCTGACCACCTGCACTGCCGGATCGGAGGGTTGTAGAAAAAGTTTTTAATGAATCATTCAAGCCATTAGCAAGTCAACAGAACTGTCTAGGCATCTGTGGTGCCCAGCCGTGGGCACATGAGGTGGCGTTGCCTCTTGGAAACAAATCAGATGCGTTGCTCTTTCCTCCTGCAACTGTCTTGAAACATAAGATTATTGATTCAAATAAATGGAAATGTGTATTGATTGATTGTACACATTCATCTTCAGCTTTTAGATAATGCGATGAGCCACCCATGATTGAGTAAGGGAAAGGTGGGTGGGTGGGTGGGCAGGCAAAAAGGTGGGTGGGTGGGAAAGGTGGGTGGTTAGAAGAGCAAAGTCTACTGTTTTCCTAAACTAGGTAAGATTAGTTTGAGAGGCTGAGAATCACTGATTTAGAAGGTGTTAGCTACAAATTTTAAGTCATGACTTTCACCTCCTCTTGTGACTTGCACTGTTCTTGGAGTTGGTTCAGTGCTGAATGAAGTTTGCTGATGAGTATTTCTTGACTGCTGGATTCTTTTTGTCTGTAACGCAGATGACATTTGAAACTGAGATTGTCATTAATAAAAATAAACACGACATCAGTTTGCATTGAAAGACCAATTAATTATACACACATTTCCACTCAACTTAACCAATTGTAATCATTTTTTAAATAAACAGAGAGAGAAAAATTATTTGAATTGCAAAATTAATAACTTATTCTCTAGCTTAAAGCATGACATTTGCACGAGAAACCACAGCAGAAAGAGGACACTGAACACATTAATGTCAATAAATAATGTTTACATGTATATTTTCATAATCCTAACTCTTAACTCCACAAGAGGATAAAACACCTCATGTTGACCTAGATCTGGACACAGTACGTCAAGTTTTGTAGCAATATCAGCTAAAACATTTCTAGGTACATTTTTTTATAAAAGCATATAATAAGCATAGAGTTTGAATTTTCCAACATTTTCTAAGATGTCTGAGCAACATCAATCCTGGCGTGTTGGCATTGACATGATTGATTAGTTACCTGAGATCCAAGACGGTATCTCTGTTGAGTATTGTGTCATGAAGTTTAGATTTCAAGTCTTCTACAGTGGCACGGAAATGTCTTTTCTGATGGTCTGATGATTCTGTCAGCTGAAATTAGAAACACAATGTGTCAAGCTGTTCCTGTGTCAGTCACTTGCATTTTATGACATTATCCCCAACCGCATCGTGAGTGAGACAATTTTTCCAATCACTAATTTTATCCATACCTCTTGCAACTTTTTTCTCAACTCCATAACTTGTTCCTGAGATTCCTTTAGTGAACGCTCAAGATGGGATCTGATGTAAAAAGGTTATATTTTGGAAAATTCATTCATGATGCAACTGATTTTCATATCACCATGAAATGAAATACAGAAAAAACTTTGCAATATGCAATATCAAATTGCTTTATAAAAATATTTATATTTTATCATTAAAAATAATTAAGATATTGCTTGAAAATCTTAATCTGTTAAACAAGTACTACTTCATTATTCCTGTCACTGGATTAACAGGCAATGGAATAATTAATTACTGAAAACTTACGGAGGCTGATAATCAAATGTCTTTTTCCCAAAAGTCTGATTCCATTGGCTGCTTGGAATGGTAGAAAATGCATATCTCCCTGAGTTTTGCAATGAATGAAAAATGTTATCACCATTAAAGCTGCTGTTAGCTGCACCATTTGAGGAGTTTGATGGAGCTCGTAACCCTGACATATCTCCAGACAGTTGTTTCTTCAAGCGGTCTGTCTCTCGTTGCTGACTTTCAAGCTGGATCCTGCTGGTTTGACAGAATTTTTGTTTAACAAAACATTCTTTTTTTTTAAAAATGTAATGAGTGGCACAAAAAAGTAAATACAAAATAATAACGCTTAGATAAACTTTCTTCAAGAAAAGAAAACAAAAGTTAGAAAGACCTGAGATCTGAGATACACTTTTGATCTGAAGAGATGTCAACAAGGGCAGCTAAGTTACCAAAACTGGATGATGGGAGTTTAGGAAACTGAAAGAAAAACAAGAGATTGAAGAACTCTCTTATCTAATCGAATAAATCAATATTATAATTATCCATCATTTTGTTTCATAATTACCATGAATAATTAGTTTAGATCTATTTAATTGTTAAAAGATCAAGGTTTTTGTAAATCTAATTTGTTTTCTATTCTTAAAAATGTATATTTTTAAAAATAATACAATGGGTGTGAACACTTGGATGAATAAATCCATTTGCAGTTGCTGAGGTGGTAACAATAGTAATCAACTTACTTGAATAACAGATAGGACTAACCCAACTCAGTGAAGGGTAGTTTTAAACAATCATTTGTTACTCATTTAATGTATGATGTGACTTAAATAATTCTGAAGTCATATGTATGAGGAAACACAAAACAGACAAGATTATTACCTCAAAACTGCTGTGTAGGTCCATTCCAAAACCATTAAAAGTGCCTAAAGAAAAATAATTTTAAATTGAAAGTCTTAAAATAGCATGAACTGATAAACAAGACAGAAACGCTCTCGTCTTAAATGTGATATTGTCTTTCTTTTACTTGGACTAACTCTGCTATGGCCTGTGCCAAGCCTGGGTGCAAAAGGAGTAGGGTTGGCGTGAGGCCACAGCTACCGCATCCGTACAAACTGCTACAGAAACGTTAACAAGAATAAAAAACAAACGATTTCAGCCTTGATAAGAGAGGGCTTGTCTTCCCCAAGAGGAGTTATGAAGCCTTGCGGTCAAAGCCAGATTATACTGGAAGCCTCAAAGCCAAGGATCCTGCTTTCAAAGGCAATAAACATAGGCTCATGGAATGTTAGAACAAGGCATGAAACAGGGAAATCAGCAGAAGTGGCGGACGAAATGAGAACATACAAACTGACATCTGTGAAAAAAGATGGACACAAGCTGGACAGTTAACTTTGGCCTCAGGAGAAACACTAATATACTCAGGGCATGAGGATGAAAATGGTCCACAGTCACAAGGAGTTGCTCTCATGATTACATGGTTGGCACAAGAGGCACTGATATGATGGGACGCTCATGGTACAGGAATTATTACAGCAACTTTCAGAACCAAAAAAGAAAATAAATTTGAATTGTAACACAGTGCTGTGCACCCACCAACGATAGCAAGGAAGATGAAAAAGGGCTTTCTAAAATAGACTACAAGCAGTACTGGAAAAATGTACAGGTATAAATCTAAATATCTTACTGTGAGATCTAAATGCTAATATTGGTAAAGAAAACAGTGGATACAAAGAAATTATAGGGTGTCATGGTATAGGAGAGAGGAATGAGAACGGTGAAAGACTGGCAGACTTCTGTGTGGCTAATGAGCTTGTTATTGGGGAAGTGAATAAGAATATCCACAAGGTAACTTGGGTGTCCCCTGACAACTAAACACCAAACCAAATCGATCATACATGTATTAAAAAAATTTAGAAGGTCTCAGCAAGATGTACGAGAAAAAAAAGGAGCTGATGTCACATCAGATCACCATCTTGTTTGCGCAAGACTCAATTTAAAACTGCAGAAAAACTGAGAAGAGCCATCTGCTAGAAGACGAAAATACAATATAGCCCTTTTGGCAAATGAGCAGAAACAACAGGAATTCAGTGCTACCTTGAGAAATAAGTTCCAGGCACTGGAAGTCCAAACAGAAGATGACCAGATAAAACATAAATGGCAAAATATAAAGATGTCAGTAAAATCCAAATGCAAAGAGGTATAAAGACCAGTGAATCAAAAACAACAGGGCTGAGAAAACGGAAGCAAAAGTGAAATATAAAGAAGCTAACCAAAGGGCAAAAAACAATAAAAAAAGATACAAGTTCTTACATTTATGATCTAGCTCCAACAACAGAAGAAGGACCAGAAAGTAAAACAAGAAAGAGCTCTATGAAATAACAAAAAAGCTCTCAGGAAGATACAAGAGGCCATAGTGAACTGTTAAAGATAAGGAAGGTGGATCAATATAAATGAATAAAAAGAACAAAAAATATGGGTGGAATACTTTTAGGTATTACTAAAAAGACCTCCACCCACAGACACACCAGACATACAACCAGCAAATGAAGACTTAGAAATAGAAGAAAGTGTCCCAAATAAGGAAGAAATAGCCCTGGCTATCAAACAGCTCATAACAGGGAAAGACCACATCTCCCTGACAGGAAATGCACTTGAAGAAATGGAGGATTTCATATATTTAAGCAGCACTATTGACATAAATAGTGGATCCAAAGCAGATATCAGGGCTAGATTTAGAAGGCTATGTCAGCCCTTGAGCTATTAAAGAAAATATGGGAGTCAAAGGAGTTGAGTCTGCAAAACAAAGTCAGAATTTTCAACACAAATGTCAAAACAGTCCTACTCTATGGAGCCGAAACTTGGAGGACAACAGCGAGCATTATGCATAAAGTACAGTCCTTCATAAACACATGCCTTAGCATCAAATGGCAAAACATGATCAACAACAAAGACTTATTGGAATGGTCATACCAAGAGCCTATTAATGAAGGGATCATAAGGAAAAGATGGAGGTTGATAGGGCACACTCTCAAAACCCACCAGATAACTTCACCAGACACACCCAAAATGGAATCCACAGGGAAAAAGAAAGAGAGGGAGACCAAAGAATACATGGAGACACAAGCTAGAGGGAGAAACACCTGGTATACACCTGACCTGGAAGCAACTGGAAAGGAAAGCACAGGAATGAGATGAATGAAAAATTCTTGTAGACAGCCTATGCCCCAAAAGGGTGAACGGCACAAGTAAGTAAGTATACTTGCACTATGATCCATTCCTGCAGAGGTTGGCAAACCGGGGTAAATTACCTCAAATGGGCATGGGAGGAAATGAAAATTTTGGAGGTAATGAGAGCTGAATAGAAATAAATACATTACAAAATAATATCCCCATGCTACCCTCTACCCTGAATGTTTTCAGTATTTTCACTATTCACATTCATTTGTTTATATTATAATTGTATTAATTTTAATTTATTATAGTTATAATTAGGATTATTTATGAATTACTAGACTCAAAGAGTAACAGTAGGTGAGTAGAGTTCGGAGATGAGACTATTTCTATAACTTACTCTATGACTAATGACTATACTACACTACACACACTACAAATGTAATACATTTATTAATATTTAAATTTAATACAATTTACAGTTAACCGGTCAGTGGTAGTTTGGCCTACCTAAACTACATGCAGTTACGGCACGTAATTTATTTCCTTCTATTTCAAGTTTTCGGATTTGTTCAGCAAAGTCAATTGATGATGATTTTTTCGAATTATCTGCTACAGACAATGCTTTCTCGTCAATACTTTGAACATAGTCTGACTTGGAGTCGCTGCTTTGAATCTCCAAAACTGAGCCGCCATTGCAGTTAGATGACCCCGTTACCGAGGACGCTAAGCTCTTAAACGGGCTAATAGGACTACAGCCAGTATCAATTTTTAGCGAAGATTGTTCTAAAGCATCATCCATCTTTTGGTATTAACATACTTTAAGTTAAACAGACGTCGAAGAAATACTTTTCCTTACAAATAACACCATAAAATAGTGTAAATGCCCACAAATAAAAAAAAAAAAATACTCTGCTGCACAGTCGCGCACTTTCAGACGGTACAGAGTAGTTGATGTCTTAAAAATTACTAGATAAATAAAGCATAGCCTCCCTTTGACTTTAACTACAAGTTTTGGCGTGTTAAAAAGGGGGATAAACCTTGAAATATAATTTTGCGATATCATATCAGTACTTTATTCAACGCTTAAAATGGCTAGTGCAATACAATTAATATTTCATTTCACATGCTGACTGACTGATGATACTAAGTAGTCATTTCTTGTGTGTACATTATTTTTAAGTCTGTCATATTGCTCAAAATACCCAGAAATTTAAAAAAATAATTTTAAAATATTTTTTATATTAAAATTATTCAAATGAAATTGAACACATTTGTTTTTTAAGGGAAGGGGCAATTAAGAAGATATTGAGCGTAAACTTGTTAATTAATTTTGTTAAATAAATTTCCATTCAAACATCCGCTGATCATATAAATTATGTCCGGTAACCATGGTAATGTAATTTAACACCATTTAATGAGTGAAGCCATTGGCTGGCTGAACGGAAGGATGGCTAAGAAATACATATGGTAGTAATTTATATCCTAGCTCCACTCCATGTTTGGTAATTTTAAGGGTTAGAGTTAGGGCGATTGTTCTCAACCTGTCAGTCACAACTCACGACCAGAGCCAACGCATGACTTTTATTAGAGCTCCCCCCCCCCCCCCCCCCCCCCCCCTGGGGTTTTGGACCCCCTTTAATGCCTTTATTAAAAGTTGATGGTTTATTTTTTTTAGACTAGTTTTAAATGTTACTTGAATTTTCAAACAAATAAATATATAGTTAAAGCATTTTTTATGGATAACTCAAAGCTGAACACAGTGCACTTTGCGAATGCCATCCTTCTATCAATTAAGTGTAATCTAGCTCAGCACTCAGTTTATGTTTGATGGATCATTCATTGAAAATCCTCAAAGCATATCCTGCACCATGGTTTAGTGAAATAGGATTTGATGAGCTTCAACTTACAGAAACTGTACTCCTGGCCTGCAACAGACATTCATTGAAATGTTGATTTGTAAAGCTATCATCACAGACATACTTAAAATTTGGGGAAATGTAGGGAAATACCATATTAATTTCTGAAAATGAAACATACAATTTCAACACTACTGATCAGCAAAAAAATTATATAATTGAATTTTTTTTCTTTAATGATCAATATCATTGTGCAGTGTCGAGGGCTGTGCCAAGGAAAAGAGGTGTCCGAGCCGAAGGATGAAAATGACCCCCATTAATGTATTGAAGAAGTGCCGCCCTGGCAGAGTAGTTAAAGGGCTACTTTAAGGCTCCTTTGGGATTTTATAGTTCAGTTCATTATTAAGGTGCTGTTTAAAGACTTTTGTCAAAGGAGCCTGGTTGTATGTTGAATCATGTTTTCAGTGTAAAATCCCAGTACCAATGTTACCATTGATACCCACTCCCTGTTCTTTCTTTAAGAAATCATAAATGAAATTTTAAACCTTGCATTTATGTTTGATACAGAGCCATGATGATAAGTTGAAATCCATGATGTGACTTGTAACTTGTTGATATACTTACAACTTATTGATAAACTTCTTTCTTATATATTGATAGACTTGTTACTCATATATATTGATAGACTTAAAGCTTATTGATAGACTTATAACTTATATTGATAGACATAACTTATTGATAAGGTAATTGTTAATGAAGCAAGTTTACTTTTGCAAAAGAGTTATCTATAAGAGTTATCTATAACAGACAGGTTTGGCATCTCGAGGGACAAGCATTTAATACAGTACATCATCCAGAGTTTTTAAAGGTTTTATTCATGCACATGACAAGCACTAGATGCTTTTTTTAATAAAAAATAATTCAGATGATAACAAAGGAAAAAGAAACAACACCACTAATATTAGATTCAACAGAGGAATGCTTTTTGTTTTTAATCCAATTTTATATATGAACAAATAATAATAAAAATATACAGTGGTACCTCGACTTATGAACTTAATTTGTTCATGACTGAGTTTGTATCCCGGAACCCAATTTTCCATTACATCTTATGGGAAATAATTAATCCATTCTCAGATTAAAATAGCTAAAAAATCAAGTAATAAAAAAGAACTACTTTCACCTAAATTAAGAAAATGTAAAGAAATCGATCAGGAGTGAGAAAGAGCATTGCAGACAATAAATATACATATTGTATACCATTACAAATTTTTATTTATCAAATTTTTGGTTTTGCATGATACACGTGCATGTAGTATGACTATTACCTTCAATTAAATTGGTGATGTGAATAACATGCGGCAGAGCCTGTGACAATTTAGTAATTATTCTAATCACACTAGTACTGATTACAATATGTTCTTAGATCTATCTGCGTAAGAAGTGAAGAGTCTGATATCTACACAGTCCGCCATACTTAAGCAGTGTTGCCTGATGTACCTCTCCACATGCGCACAGACCCATTTGTCCAGAAAGAAATACATACATAAAGTAGACACATTCAAAACAAACCTAAAAAAACTTGTATTGTTTGATTACACAAATACCCAAATAGATAGACAAAAAAAGAAAATATTTACAGGCAGCATGCATGCACAATTCCCTCGTCGTGTCATATTTCAGATAAATGTGATGTGAAAACAAACACCACGGGTACAGCTTGAGGGCAACATCATGGTGCATCACAGTTCATATCTCTAATCTAGGTTTGTATGGAGAGGTCTAAATGGGCTGTGTACAAAGTTTGTTTCTTGAAAAGTTCAAATGTAGAGCGGTTCGAAAGTCAAGGTAACACTTAATACATAATTCTATATAATAAATAACATTTTTAATAAGTGCATATTAACTACATTTTCTATCCTATATTTTAAGTGGTCACATTTTTTTAATTTAAATAAATTAATACACTTAAAATTAAAAAGATTACTATAAATTACAAGTTTTTTTTTTTTACCAGGCTTGCAGTTATACATGATATAATATATTTTTCATTCATTATAGAAGATTTATTTTTAGAAAAGTGAAAGACAATTAAAAAATGTATTTACAAAAAACAAGAAGAAAACTTCCATTCTTAATATAAAAGAAAACTTGAGATAGTTTATCTAATATTTCCTGCTATGAACATTTGACATTTACAACTTGTACTGTGCTATGTTCAGGGGATGCTACACTGTATGGAAATGACTGGAAGCCATGACAATAAGCCCCTGAAATGTCAAAGAAAAATTGATTTAGATGCAATGCATGTGTTTATTTGTGTGAATCAAAGTCTTTAGCATTAAGCCATTTAATTTAAAAATTGTAAACTTTAAAAAAAATCCTTGTTAGTAATCTCACCATGCTGGCCTGTTAAGTTGACAGCTACTAAAGCTCCACTGAAGCTTGGGTAAGCTTCGATAATGGGTACCATGGCAACCTTGGCAGCTTCATTAGGGGACAGACCTCTTTCCATTTCAATAACTGCTCGGAAGCTGTGAAATAATTGCATTTATGATTACTTGCAAACATTGGGATTTCTGCTAGTGATATATGGGCTACCAGAACTGTTTCTGTGTTACAATAATACTTGCACATTAAATCTCCACTTTCCTCAATAATTATAAATGTCACAGATAAGTTAATGAGCGACTGATATATGGTTGAAATCGATTCTTTAAGTTAGGGGTCAGCAACCTGATTTGAGTAAAGCACCATTTTATAAATTATATTATTATACCCCTGAGTTGTAGACTTTTTTACCCTATTTTTGGTTCACAGCGGAGTTTTTATTTCAAGTAGGCTGTGGAATTATCTCCCCTTATGTTTTTGTAACTGTCAACACCAATTAACTTGTCCTTGTTTTGGCGAGTCATCATCCAATCACTGCTTCTCTACATTTTACTAGACAGGTCAATATAGAGAAAACTCGCTTGACCTTCTAGCTAGAGTTTCAATTCTGGAAACCTCTCCCCCTAGACTATACACATGATGGTCAGCTGGTTGAGCCACAAGACACTCAAGACCTACAAGATTTTCACTGGGTGTGTAAATGAATATTTTAGCTTTCTATTATTATACATGCTGTAAGTTTATAGGGTTTTTATTTCTATATATTTGATTTTGTACTTTTATACCAGCATTGTTAATATCAATAAATTTTTACTTGAAATTAACACTAGTTGGGTTATCATTCTTTCTCATATTTAATCAATGGTCCCTTTGTTATGTACTGTTTTTTTTTTAATGAGCCATTTTAAAACACATAATGTATTATTAAAATACTACACAATAATAAATGAGAATATTTATATGTTGGTCAACTTCAAGACAATATTACATTTGTAACAATTGACTCATACAATAATCTAATTTTAAAATCTCTTTTAACAAACCAAACAAATTTTTTTTTAATTAAGCTGAAGTAAACCCCCCCCCCCCAATCTAAAAATGGAAGCTCTCGCTCCATTTGACCATTTACCTGATCCATTTAACCATTTGCCCGATCCACTTGACCACATACATTATCTCTTCTACAAGATCACAAAACAACATTTCAATCACTTATATTTGCTCTGTTTTGTGGCAAATCGAATCATAACTTTAAATCTATTCTTAATATTTTGTCTAATTGTAAATTAGATTTTTAAATTATCGTTAGTTTCATGACTGTCTCATTGTAAGATTATCCATGACGGCGTCTGAAAAGAAATAACCCACCTCAAATAAAATATCTTTGTACTGGGCAGCTTGGCCACTCCAGTCCAAAACTCCTTGCTCATAATTTTTCTAATAAACTAATTTAATGTAACAGTAGTTTCCTTAAATTTAAGAATAAAATTATTGCAAAAAATAAAAAACTTTTGGTTATGTGCCATTACATAACGTAATTAAATTTTTCACAACTTATTCATCCGTGCCTTACCTGGGCAAAAATCTCATCATCACATCTCCATCACCTGTCCCAGCTGCTCCCCCACCCCTGTTGCTGGCATAAGCTCCAGCGCCCATGACAGGGGAGTCACCAATACGCCTGAAAAGAATTCATTTATTTAAAAAAAAATTAAAAATACATTTTTAAAACTACTCTATACATTAAAAAACTTTAAAAAGTAAAAAGTGTAAATATGACTTAATTTTCTGATTAAATTCAGAGACTATCAGAAAGAAGACCTACCCAGGAACTTTGTGATTGGCTCCATTTGTTGACGTTCCTGCCCACACATGCCCACTGGTGTCAATGATAACCATCCCTATTGTGTCATGATTATTTCGCTTAATGTCTTTGTGGGGTTTCCTAGAGTAATGATACTGTTTGCTGAAGCTATTCAACCAAGTCCCTTTGAATGATGGAGGAGGAAGAGGTGAGTAAGGACCACAGTTTGCCTTTGGATCAGGTTGTACATTCTGGAATTAATATAAAGCACAATAATTATAATTATTAATAAATTTTGAAACAATATTACTCTATTATTTATTTGTGTATCTATCTATATATATTTAACTTGCCTAGGTATTAATGAGCCATGTATATATATGAATATTTCTAAATTATTATTTCTTATTTGATTTCTGCATCTTATGAGCTTACTCCATTCAGCCAAATTGTATGTGAAATTTACAATTATTTTATTTTTCAGTTTAATAATGTAGACCAAGAATTAAAAGAGACTTTCAGCTGATATCATAATTTGACAACTGTTCACCATTAAATAATCAAAAGATATAATATATCACTAAAAAAAAAAGAGACATAAATACCTTTTTTACAACAATAAAGGTAAAACATATAATAACATTTTGATCTGTCTTGTGTTTTTTGCTTATTAAAAACAAAATTAAGACATAAATTACTGACCTGTCTAAAATTTGGCTGACATTTGTTTTTGCGCCATGAGGCATACATGTTTTGTGAGTTATTGGTAGCAAGTGACTCTTCTTTAAATCCCATCTCTATTGCAAATTTTGTTGCTATGTAAAAAAAGTTACACATGGAGAAAGTTACATTTTGATGATATATTAATTTACTCTTTATCCTCTTATTTTAACTCAGCCCCACTTGGGTGTTAAACAAATGGATTTCTCTGAAGAACTTCAAACAATAATTAAATTGTTCTTCTTCGTTTTGAAAACCTACTCCACTGAACATGTGAATCTTATAAATTTATTTTTTGTAAAACTAATTAACTTACCTAGGTATTAGTGAGCCAAACAGACCTAATTAAAACCTTGAAAGAACATTTCAAAATATTATTTGTTTTAATTGTCTGAACCAATTTTTTTTTTATATTAAACTCACCTGACTCGCCCGCCAAGAGTGTATGATCAGTATAGTGCATTACAGCTTGGGCAACTCCAATGGCATTTTTAACTCTTCTCAGGTCTCCAACTGCACCCACAGCATAAGTTGCACTGAAAATATTCAAATAAATATCACACTGGTACCTACAAATTTAAATTGTATTAATTGAAGGAAAGCTAAAAATAGAAGGTAAATTCTAAAGAAAAAGATTAATATTAATTGTCAAGGTGCTAGAATTCTAGATCTAGGGCGAACTTTGTTTTGATCATTAGTTGTGCTTTTCAAAAGAATTCTGAGATCTAAATGTGATATGGTGAATGGTGATAAAAATGTGAGAAGGATATAGTGTGACCATGAAAAGATTAGTTAGTTTTCATAGTGCTCGTCAGTTCTTGTAATTCATTAGTAGTGTTTGTTAGGGTTCCAGAATTTTAGATGATCAAAGCTGTTACTGCATTCAGAGAGAGTGACTGTTGTGAAATAATAATGCCTAGTTGCAGTGTTAGCAGATCTTGTGATTAAAGAAGAAGGGTTATCATCATTAAGAGTAATTTGTTGCCTTTAGTAAGAGTTGTGATAACAAGTTTTCGATAGTCTAGTGGAACTAGACAAGTGCCAGAACCTTACCCTAGACAAAATAGAGCTATAACCACCTAACAGCAAGGTCAGAGTGGGTTCTAGGTAATCTTACAGGTTGTCCACAAGAAATGTTCCATTCATCTCAGTCCTGTGCTTTCCTTTCCTCTTGCTTCCTGGTATATCCCATGCTTTGAGTGTCTGCCTCTAGCTCGTGTCTCCATGTATTCTTCGGTTTTCTTCTCATTGATTGTCTGGTGATGTTATTTGGGGGTTTGTGGAGAGTCTGCCCTATCCATCTCCATCTTTTCCTTATGATGCCTTCAGCAATAGGTTCCTGGTATGTTCTTTCCAGTGAGTCTTTGTTGGGGATGGTGTTTGGCCATTTGATAAACAGGATCTTTCTAAGGCAAGTGTTTATCTGCTTTGGATCCACCATTTATGTCAAGGGTGCTGCTTAAATATATGAAGTTCTCCATTTCTTCAAGTGCATTTCCTGCCAGAAAAATATGGTCTTAGTTGGCTGAGCTTACCTTCATGATCTTTGTCTTGCTTTTATTTATATTGAGTCCGAGCTGTGCTGAAAAGGTGGTTAGTCTTTCTTGCATTTGTTCCTGATTGTGGGACAGAATTGCAATGTCATCTGCAAAGTCTAGGTCATTCAGTTGTTCCCAGGGTTTCTACTGTATCCTGTTCCTCTTTTTTGTCTGTATATTTTGTCATTATCCAGTCAATGGCAAGGATGAATAGGAATGGGGAAAAGAGACATCATTGTGTGACTCCTGTTTCTACTTTAAAGGCATCTATGAGTCTACCTTCATGTACCACCCTGTGTATGTCACTTCTTCATAAGAACTCTGAATGATCCTGTCTAGTTTTCCTGGTACCCCATCTACATTGATTTGTAGTATTGCAATTGATCTGTGCATGATCTGTTTTGGCGCAAAGAAGCCCATCAACCTGGTCCTTCATTCTGTTCAAAATAATTCTGTCAAAGATCTTTCCAGGTACAGACAGCAGTGTAATTCCTTTGAAGTTTGCGCAGTTGCTGAGATCCCCTTTCTTTGGTATCTTGACAAGGTATTATTCTTTCCAATCTTTTGGAACTCTTTCTTCTTCCCATATCCTTTCAAACAGACGGGGTAACATGTTGACTATTGTATCTATATCTGCTCTCATCATCTTAGTTCTGATGGTATCTGGTCCATATGCTTGCCCTGTTATGAGTTGTTTGATAGCCAGCGCTATTTCTTCCTTATTTGGGACACTTTCTTCTATTTCTAAGTCTTCATTTGCTGGTTGTATGTCTGGTGTGTCTGTGGGTGGAGGTCTTTTTAGTAATACCTAAAAGTATTCCACCCATATTTTTTGTTCTTTTTATTCATTTATATTGATCCACCTTCCTTATCTTTAACAGTTCACTATGGCCTCTTGTATCTTCCTGAGAGCTTTTTAGTTATGTCATTGAGCTCTTTCAGGTTTCACTTTCTGGCTATTTCTTCTGCTGTTGACACTAGACCATCTATGTAAGAACTTGTATCTTTTTTTATTCTGTTTTTTACCCTTCAATTTGCTTCTTTATATTTCACTTTTGCTTTCGTTTTCTCAGCCCTGTTGTTTTTGATTCACTGGTCTTTATATACCTCTTTGCATTTGGATGTTACTGACATCTTTATATTTTCCCATTTATGTTCTATCTGGTCATCTTCTGTTTGGTCTTCCAGTGCCTGGAACTTATTTCTCAAGGTAGCACTGATTTCCTCTTGTTTCTGCTCAGTTGCCAGAAGTGCTATGTTGTATTTTAGTCTTCTAGCAGCTGGCTCTTCCCAGTTTTTCTTCAGTCTTTGCTTGAGTCTTACATAAACAAGATGGTGATCTGATGTGACATCATCTCCTCTTTTTGCTCGTACATCTTGCTGAGACCTTCTAAATTTTTTGTAATACATGTATGATCGGTTTGGTTTTGTGTCTTGTTGTTGGAGGACAACCAAGTTACTTTGTGGATATTCTCAATTTTATGCTGAAAATCACTTCCCCAATAACAAGCTCATTAGCCACACAGAAGCCTGCCAGTCTTTCACCGTTCTCATTCCTTTCTCCTATACCATGGCGCGCCATAATTTCTTTGTTTCCACTGTTTTCTTTACAATCTTAGCATTTAGATCTCCCAGTAAGATATTTAGATTTATACCTGTAAATTTCTCCAGAACTGCTTGTAGTCTATTGTAGAAAGCTTCTTTTTCATCTTCCTTGCTATCGTTGGTGGGTGCACAGCACTGTGTTACAATTCAAATTTATTTTCTTTTTTGGTTCTGAAAGTTGCTGTAATAATTCTTGTGCCATGGGCTTCCCATCACATCACTGCATCTTGTGCCATCCATGTAATCATGAGCGCGACTCCTTGTGTTTGTGGACCATTTTCATCCTCATGCCTTGAGTATATTAGTATTTCTCCTGAGGCCGAAGTTAACTGTCCAGCTTTTGTCCATCTTGTTTCACAGATGCCAAGCAGTGTGAGTTTGTATGTTCTCATTTCTGCCACCACTTGTGCTGATTTTCCTGTTTCATACATAGTCCTAAAAATCCATAAGCTTATGTTTATTGCCTTTGAAAGGAAGTTCCTCTTCTTTGAGGCTACCAGTATAACCTGGCTTTGGCTGCAAGGCTTCATAACTCTTCTTGCGGAAGAAAAGCCCTCTTTTTTCAGGGCTGAAATGTTTGGTTTTTTCTTCTTGTTGATGTTTCTGTAGCAGTTTGTTTTTTACGGGTGAGGTAGCTGTCCTCACGCCAACCCTCATCCTTTTGCATCTGGGCTTGGGACCGGCCATGGCAGAAGGTCCCAAGAACATGAGAGATTTATCATCAACAAGGCTCTAAGCTAATTTTGTTATCACGAAATAGAAAACATTAAAATACTTTTAATAAAAGTAAATCCTTAAGCGGCTTAGGAAAATAAAAAGGATAATACTCATTAAATTAATAAATTGTTTACCCATCCATTATCATTGCATCGAGAGTGGTCTCTCCAGACTCATCAGGATTGCTTCCAAATCCAACACTTCCATCACATTGGAGCTTCTCACATGTTGTACAACCAATGACAAGACTGTCTTCTGCACTTACTCCACTGAGCAATGCTTCCCAAGCTATATATACAATTATGAAAATGTAGTTATAATTTCAATGCTTGAATTTTTTTCGCTACTTTCAGTTTCATTGGGCGTTCTGTGTCATGTTTATATAATAATATATATTACTGTATATTGTATAATTATTATATAGTTTTATTTGGAAATCACATTGCAATGGGTTTATGAAATTTATTACAGGTGTGTCTGGTCTGTAGAATGCTGCAAAGCAAAAATTCTGTACACAATTTAGTCTAAAATGCAAGAGTTTCAAAGGAGGCTTTTATTTTCAATAAAGGCCTATCCAATCCAACTTAAACCAAGCATTATTTATTAGCTGTCTGAATGAATACTGAATAGGCTTACTCACTTACACTTGACTCAAATTACTAATTACTTAATTTACTATTACCAGTGCCAGTATCTAAAAGCCTCCTCCTAGTACCACTTAGTCATCTACTATCACTATTATAACTTAAAGTTTAAATGTAAGCCCTAATTAATGACAATGGGGTTAGACCTAAAGTTTACTAAACTTATTAATTTTAAAATCATATACATTAATAAAAGTGAAATTTGTGGGGATGTTTGTGGGTTTGTTCCACGAAGGCTTTTACATGGATTGATGGATCTTGACCAAACTTGGCACATATATCCATCATGATCCAGAAGGAACTCATAAGGGGTTATGAACTTTTTATAACATTCGGTTTGGGACCGGAGGCCCCGAATCGTTTTTTTTCCATATATGAGCTATATAAATAAAATTACTAAACAATATTCCTATATGAATGGATGGATCTTGACCAAACTTAGAACATATACATTTGATTATCCATATTCAAATACCGAAGGGTGCTGAACTCATAATGTCCATACCTCGCTTGGGCCCCATTTAATTTTTTCTTATATAAGCTCTATAAATATCAATAGGCTTAAAACTTCTCCATGAATACATGGATCTTGACCAAACTTAGTACACAGTACACATACATCTATATTTAAATACCCAAGGGTACTGACCTCATAATATCCATCTCTCTGGGGCTGGGGGCCCAATTTCATTTTTCCTTATATATGTATATAAGCTACATAAATATCAATAGGCTTAGACAAAACAATAGGTACTATGTGAATTGGGGGATCTAGGTCTAGCTTTGTAGCTATAACCTTCTTAGTCCCTACTGAAATATCGGTGGATTTAAAACTAAGAATATCCAATCTAGAATTTTCCAGGAAGTTCGATAATTTTAAAAAGCTATATCAATGGTATTTTAAAGAAGATTTTAATGGGACAAATTTTTAATTTTAACTTTATTATTGATCTGACTGATTTTTATAGGGCCCCTTGTCTTAGGCATAACAAAATTGATACAGTTATGAAATGCACCCCCCTTGGGGGCCCCTCGATAAACTTAAAAGAAAAAGGATTATAATTATGGCATTTGTTTAAGATTTTTATCGTATTTGAATAATAATTAGTTAAGTAGTTTTTACACTTGTTTCGAGCAGGTTATTAAATTTAATCTAGAATGTTCCAGAAACTTCTAATTTTGTTCCAAGGGGATATATAGTGGGATCTAAGGGATTAAAGAAATTTTAGTTAGTTCTATTCATTTCTATACTGTCCCGGAGTTTACTATTCTCTCGGTAAAACTGAGTAATTTTTTTTTATACGGGATCACAAAGGGGTCGGGATCCCATCATAATCTTTATCCAAACTGGATCAGGATCCCACCAGAAAATGGGAATCCACTGGGATCGGGATCTCAGCCTTGAATGGATCCACCGGGGTCGTGATAACAATGGGAAATGGGACTGCGCCGGGTTCGGTGTCAGAATGGGATTAGGGCTCCAATGGGATCGGTGTCACACCAGGATTGGGGTCCTAATGCATTCCCGTGCAACGCCGGGTATATTGGCTAGTAATAAATAAAATAAAGATTTAATTCCCATCGAGCCATTTTCATGATTCATTTCCTATGACATGAACTATTTTAAAATTTTAATCCAACCTGAAAAAGTAGCATTGACGAAAGGCCAGGTATTCACAACTATAGGCAAATATGCTCCATAGCTTCTGTCTGTTAAGAAAACCACCTTGAATAAAAAAATGCAAGTTAAAACTTTTGTGGTTTCTGGTCTCATCTTGTCTTAGTTACTTTTTTACTTTTCTTTATCTACCATCACCTCATCCCCGTGAAGAAATATTGACACCATATGACTATCACGTGACATCTATGTTTAAAAAAAATGCTCATAGAATGAGGTCCCTTGACAATTTTTATTCATACGTAGCCGTCTCATTATTTGATAGCCTTAGCTATTTTAAGCTTTGAAAGAGATAATAAATTATTGAGATGACAAAGGCAATTTTCGACTTGAGTAGCCTTGACTTGTGCTGTATTTTATTTAAAATCAGGGAGAGTAGCTCAATTTGTCAACCTCACTGGAAATAGACCAGAATGTAGTAAATGACTAGCAGTTTGTCGTGTGTTTCAACGCGCTCTTTCATTGTGTCAATGTCGGTAGGCCTACTCCATCTCCGGGTTTGATTTCAGAGTTTGCCTTCTACTTCTATTAAATGAGTTGCCATCCAGGGTTAACGAGCCCATCCACCCAGGGTGATAGTGATGGTGTTTTTTTTTTTTTTTTTTTTTTTTTCTTTTCTATGCGTATACCTATGATTGAACTTCATTTCAAACGCTAAGACTTATTTCACAATTCTGCTTAGCTTTTTAAATATAACTTTAGGCTTTTTGTTTTTACCCCCCCATGCCCAGCGGACTCAGGCCTAGCCCACATCTGTGGTCGATGAATCTATTATCAGACATGTCTCCATTACTAGGCTTTCATAAAGATGACTTCATGTCATTTTGGGCGAAGTTCAAAGTGACGCCTCTGGTCTAGCCATTGTCGGGAAGATTAGTGAAATAGTGATGGAGCCTTATGAGCATAGGATAGGCTAATGGTCGGCGAATCGCGGCTCTCGAGCCGCATGCGGCTCTTTAGTGACCTGACGCTGAGTGTGGCTCGGTCAGTCGGCCACAATTCGGGTTTGACTCCAAAAAACATGGTTCTTGACATGTTCTTGAAAAGAGATTTGGCTCCCAACATTTTTTTAAAATGGTCCTGCTGCTGATTTTTGTCTCTTTTGGCTAATGAGTTTACCAACCACTGAGATATTCCTATTATGAAAAGAGATTTCCTGTATCCAGTGAATGCCTTTAAAAGATTTTTTTTATTTGACAAAATACAATTTCGAGTGGGAATTTAATTCAATAAAACGTAGCAAAACCACTACTCAATAAAAATTTATTTTAAAAAATTGTGTATCGTGATAATGATTTAAGTTAGAATATAATTAGATGCAATCATTAACAATTTATTGTTAATATAGGATAGGGCCTACATATTTTGGAAAATTCCACATAATCTGGTTTGCCAGACATTCGTACATTTTCATACAGTCCATAAAAAATTACCAAAGATGGTTTGTCCGTAGAAGTGAGTAAATTAAACAACATAGGATGTCTGATTTTTGAAGAAAAAAAAATGAGAAAACTAGAAATCTCAGCGTTTGTGATTTCTTCTTGCTTGTTTAAACTTGAATGATCATTAGCCCGAGTCAACACGGATGAGAGTGCCATGCAATCAGATCACGCTAATTATATGTAATTTTATCTGTCATGACATAGCATTATATTTTATAATATGAAATTCCTACGCCTACTTGAGAGAGACATATTTCATTTGTTTTTACTTTCATACTTTACTAAAAAAAAAAAAAAATCAATTAAATCTATGTCTAAAATTACGTTGTTTTCGTAAAATTGTTAAGGATTTTAAATTTTTGTTCAAAAATTGTTAAGGGTCAAGTTAGTAACACTGCACCACATTTCATGGGGAATCCAACTAATGAGAAGGGGGAAAATGAATTAAAATTACTATTTAGGACTACGTTTAGGTGGATAGTTATTAGAACGAAATTTATTCAATGCTTACATAAATTACAGTATTAAATAACCAAATTTATATTTCGGTATTAAAATTTTGCACAAAAATCTCTGCTTTACTGGGCTCGCGATTCTATTTCACTAGCATCTTCACCCAATGATGGGGAAGACCACGGACTAATTCAAACTAACTACCCATGATCACGGGAAAATTCAAACTAGTTTCAACTAGCTTTCCCTTTGAGTTGTAATGCAGTCAAAATTTAAACTGTCCGACATGATTAAGTTAAATTAATAATTTGCCAAATGATCTCCTTGTTGGTTATTTCACAAAGTTCATGAAAGACAAGATAGATAACAACTTGTCTATAGGTTTTTAATTTTAATTTATATGTAAATTTATTTATTTATGATAAAGGCTGGGGGGGGGGGGGAATATCCCTTGTATAGCAAGAAAAATGACAATGCAACCAAACCGAATATACTGCTGAACTTTGATTTTTTTATATGTAATACCATTTATGAAGTGTAAGACAAAAGAGACATCGACTTGCTTCTTAATGTTTCACCTTTGGTCTTTCAACTCGGAATTCAATCTGTTCAAGCTGGACAGTTATTTCATACCTTGCGGTACAGGGCCATTCAATAATAAGTGCCCTATTGATTTATGTCACTCTCAAGCTGAAATAGGTTATTGATGTAACTGTTAAATCCCAAAAGGCCAACCAAGATTGGAAAAAGGGGAGGGGGGGGTCAAGTGACTATAAAGTCATATAAATAGCTTGATTTATCAAAAATGTAAACATATATTATTATTCTAGAGCCTAAAAACTAACAAAAGTAAACATTAAATGAAACTTACAATAACAAGAGTAGCAGTCGCGTTGCTAGAGTTATTACTGTTTGTGTGGGCTACGATTTTTATGCCCCCCCCCAACCAAAAGTAAAATAAAATAATAATACAAATGCCGTGCTTCAGTATAAAGAAACAAAATTTGACCCGAGTCTGGCCGCCCGACTCTTCCAACGCCATTTTCGCTAGATTCAGTACTTTTGGGCAGACTAAGCGTGTGTGCGTCTCCGTTATTATATTGGTATATTATAGTAGGAAGATATTGGAAATTTAGTATTTTGTTTAAATGTTTGTACTGTACTAATTAACCTTTTTAAATATGTTCACTATAAATTATAGCATAATTATTTTGAAAAAAAAAACCAGCCACTGCCTAACTGTCTGTTATTTCCTTGAATCCTGAGACTCCAAGCGTCATCAATGCACGCATTGGCCCAATCAAATAGTTTTTGCCAAAGCAGCACTAATGACACCCAGTTTTTGGTAACGGTAGCACGGGTTTCCGGTGGCACCCTGCTCCGGTTGCACCCTGCTCTGGTGGAAAATGATTTTTTGCGCCACCCTGCTCTGGTGTCAACCTGCGCTGATGGCACCCAGTTCTGGAGGCCCATGGTTTTGGCGGCACCCTGAGGTGGTAGCAACGTGCTTTTGGTAGAACTGTGATATGATAACAACATGTTCTGATTGCACCTGATTTGGTGGCACACTGTTATGTGAGGGTGTCACGCGGTGTGGCCCGCACCCCCAGCACCCACCTGGTTTAGGAACTTCTTGAATTAAAGTACAGCTCAACGGAAGTTGTGGAGAGTATGTGATAAAGCGTTATAAACTACTTCCTTTCTATTATTGGTCAAAGCACGCATGCGCATGCAAAGAAGATAAACAAACATAAACACCCACACACACACACAAGCGGGGTGGGGTGGGTGGGGGGTTCTGACAAGAATATAGGGGCCGGGCCGTGTTAAAGTCTGAAAACGGCGCCCCTCAATATATCAAAAACAGTGCCGTTGTGAAGTTCTTGTGATTTTATCGTTTAATTCAATATTAATATCCTATCTAAAGGCGACTCTGCCCCCCCCCCGACGTGTCTTCTTCACCCCCTTCGACCCCCCACCCCCCCCCCCAAGCATGACCCCTGGGTAGTGTGCATGTAGCAACGCTGCGAACACGATAGCCAATTGCAGGAAATGGAGCGAATTGTTTGTAAGACAACGCAACTTTGTCAAGAAAGACTGAAATGAGAGATAGATTGGGACCTGGAAGTTCGCCCACACACACTTTTCTTTCAGTTTTATGTCATCGAACTCTGATAATCAATTTTTTATTAAGATCCATATATAAAAGTAAATGCGTCGGGTTACTGACACCCGACCCACGCCATCCTCTCTTCTGCGTCATCCACCATCCCAATCGTGGCTTGAAAATTTCACCCGTTAGTTACACGATCAGATGAGATAAATGAATGAATTACAAAATCAACTCCGCATCACTTCCTCGCAGAGTTACACGTTGAATTAGTCCACTGTACCACGCTGACCGTATCGCGTCCCCGCAGAGCTACGCGTTGATTAGTCCAGTGTACCACGCTGACCGTATCGCGTCCCCGCAGAGCTACGCGTTGATTAGTCCACTGTACCACGCTGACGACGATAATTTACTTCGTAAGCCTTCAGCAACAGGATAAGTGGCTTAAAAGTAATTTAAATTACATTTTTTACGTGCAGCCATGGGAAGTTCGACTTGGCACTTTTGGTTTCTGGCAGCAAGCATTATCATTGGAATTGGAGTGGCTACCGAAAGTACTCCATATGTAACATCTGGAGGTAGGACGCAACAACCCTTGTCTTTTTCCAATGGCTGTTATAATATATTTTTTCATGTATGGGAAATAATTTAAACATTTTTTCAACCATGTTAGTCCAGTATTGCTTTATTTTTTTTTTGTCTGGATAGATAGACATAAAAATATTTTTTTAAAGAAAATCATTTGTTAAAAGTTATCCTTCGAAATAAAATTTGATCCCTTTCAAAAACAAAAAGTCGAGAAACTCTCTATGCGGCTATATTTATATTTTAGAACACGTGTTGCATTTATATACGCCTACTGTTTGAGAACCTGTGATGTATTTATATACGCCTACTGTTTGAGAACCTGTGATGTATTTATATACGCCTACTGTATGAGAACCTGTGATGTTTTTATATTAACCTACTGTATGAGAACCTGTGATGTATTATATAAACCTACTGTATGAGAACCTGTGATGCACTTTTATAGGCTTACTGTATAAGAACTTGTGATGTGTTTTAATAGGCCTACTCTTTGAGAACCTGGGATGTATTTTTATAGGCCTAATCTTTGAGAACCTGTGATACATTTCTATAATTTATACGAAAAACTGCGGTTGCCTAACTTTAAATTAGAATTGTAACAAATTTTTGTCAGAGAACTTAAGGCCTGTAATAAAAAAGAAACAATCGTTTTAAAAAGTCACACAGAGTCAGAGTCAAACTGTCTCTTTCCAACATTGCTCTCTAATAACTTGCAGGGCTGTCTCAACCTCCTTGTGTGCCCTGGGCAAAGTAATACACTGGGGCCCCCAATTCCTAAAAGTTCTTTGGATTTTTATGGTTATTCAAAACTCTTCATTATTTATTATTATTTTTTAAAATGGCATAATTATTGAAGAAGTTATGATATCTTTACAAAAGACGCCATATTTTTTATTAGTATATCTTTTTTCAAAAGGATTTGTAGCAAAATTAATTTCTTCCATAATTCAATAATCTGAAGTTTTTTTTTTTTTTTTTTTTTTTTTTTTTTTTTTTTTTTTTTTTTTTTATTTTTTTTTTTTTTTTTTTTTTTTTTTTTTTTTTTTTTTTTTTTTTGTATCGAATTTCAAACTACTAAATCTTTCGTTCAAAAAAACTAAAATTTAATGATCACGTGGTGCATATCGTCCATGTTAACCACTATTAAATTAAAATTTAATGATCACGTAGTGCATATTGTACAACTATTTGATTACTTAACTCAGCATTTCTCAAACTTTTAAGTTTCACGGACCGGTGGACAAGTTTCGAAACTGCACCAGGGACTGGTGCCAGATTTATTAATTACATTTTCTTTCTAATTAAACATCAATATGCATGTTCTCCGGACCGGTAACGTAAGGCTTACGGACCGGTACCGGTCCACGGACCACCGTTTGGAGAACGCTGACTTAACACATTATTTATTTCCAAACTCCAATTTTGAAAAAAAACTAGAACAGCAATAATGTAATTAACTTCCGGTCGAATTTTTTTTTTTTTTGTTGCTTATATTGATTAGACTAACACAATTTGAACAAAATTTTTTCTTTTTCATTTTTTAAAATCGTATACAAGATTGACAAAAATAACAGCTGATTACGTTAACCACGTTAAATTAAAATTTTGAATATTAAACAACAATGGGTTGCTATGCGAATAAAAAAAGTTTCAGAATTAAGAACTTGAGTGCAGCCAGCGTCAGCCGGTAATTGTTAAAAGAGTTGACAACGAAGGAACGATATACCGTAAACTGGAAAGCTGCACTTCGAAAATTTAGCACGTGAAAAGACTGATAAGCAATCAAGAAAATGTTCCTCACGATCACACGAGTCCGCGGTAAATGATCGTCTGTACTGAAATGAAGAAACGTCTAATCCCAGAAAACAAACTCGTGCGTGAATGGGAGAATATCAGACGCAATATCACGGGATAAATCGATAGCAATATCATGGGATAGCTGGCAATATCATGGGTAGATCGATAGCACTATCATGGGAAAATTCGAAAGCAATGACATGGGATAGATTGATAGCAAATCATGGAATAGATCGATAGCAATATCATGGGATAGATCGACAGCAATATCATGGGATAGATTGATAGCAATATCATGGGATAGATCGAAAGCAATATCATGGGATAGATCGATAGCAATATAATGAAATAGATCGATAGGAATATCATGGGAGAGATCAATAACAATATCATGGGATAGATCGATAGCAATATCACGGGATAGATCAATGGCAATATCATGGGATAGATCGATAGCAATGTCATGGGATAGATCAATAGCAATGTCATGGGATAGATCAATAGCAATGTCATGGGTTAGATCAATAGCAATGTCATGGGATAGATCAATAGCAATGTCATGGGATAGATCAATAGCAATGTCATGGGATAGATCAATAGCAATGTCATGGGATAGATCAATCGCAATGTCAAGGGATAGATCAATAGCAATGTCATGGGATAGATCAATAGCAATGTCATGGGATAGATCAATAGCAATGTCATGGGTTAGATCAATAGCAATGTCATGGGATAGATCAATAGCAATGTCATGGGATAGATCAATAGCAATGTCATGGGATAGATCAATAGCAATGTCATGTGTCATGGGATAGATCAATAGCAATGTCATGGGTTAGATCAATAGCAATGTCATGGGATAGATCAATAGCAATGTCATGGGATAGATCAATAGCAATGTCATGGGATAGATCAATAGCAATGTCATGGGATAGATCAATAGCAATGTCATGGGATAGATCAATAGCAATGTCATGGGATAGATCAATAGCAATGTCATGGGATAGATCAATAGCAATGTCATGGGATAGATCAATAGCAATGTCATGGGATAGATCAATAGCAATGTCATGGGATAGATCAATAGCAATGTCATGGGATAGATCAATAGCAATGTCAAGGGATAGATCAATAGCAATGTCATGGGATAGATCAATAGCAATGTCATGGGATAGATCAATAGCAATGTCATGGGTTAGATCAATAGCAATGTCATGGGATAGATCAATCGCAATGTCATGGGATAGATCAATAGCAATGTCATGGGATAGATCAATAGCAATGTCATGGGATAGATCAATAGCAATGTCGTGGGATAGATCAATAGCAATGTCATGGCATAGATCAATAGCAATGTCATGGGATAGATCAATAGCAATGTCATGGGATAGATCAATAGCAATGTCATGGGTTAGATCAATAGCAATGTCATGGGATAGATCAATAGCAATGTCATGGGATAGATCAATAGCAATGTCATGGGATAGATCAATAGCAATGTCATGAAATAGATCGACGTGTTTCTAATGGAGAACAAGTGTTGTATTATTTTCTTGAACCCGGATCCAAAGTTGTCTGTGAATTTAAGTGCACCCATATTATTATGTTGCTCTAACCACTGTGTATTTCAGTGCACCCATATTATTATGTTGCTCTAACCACTGTGTATTTCAGTGCACCCATATTATTATGTTGCTCTAACCACTGTGTATTTCAGTGCACCCATATTATTATGTTGCTCTAACCAAATGTTCTTTGTGATTATCAAGCTAAATCTGTTCGCCATAACTGGGCGTTTCAACAGGGTGCAGCGCCATCTCACACGACCAGAAACCCTGTTATTTTTTTAAAATTTGAAATTTAAAAATGTATGAATTGAAAGGCTTTACTTTTGTTAAACTTTTAAAAAATGTGTAAGAACTAAAAATAAATAGCAAACTCTTACCCCCATCTAATATTAGGGTACTCGAATGTAGACGTAACTCAGGGCACAGTCGGTATGCTGCCAGTTAAAAAGATCGAAGGGCTTAGCACAAATTAAATACAAAATGTTTAACAATGAAGAAGAAAAAACCCAGCTTGATAGGGATTCAAAACATCTTAACACGAATCCCGTAGTTCGTACCTCTGTCCGTTAAATAATCAAGCAAACAACAAAAGCTTAGCCCATTATAAGATATAATTTTAAAAAGTCAAAAGGGTTGGGTGGCATCATTTAAGCAGAGATGCCTATAACACTGGCTGTATAACCTGTACTTTCACTAGAGTCCGGTCAACCCTGTGAAGGAGGAAAGCGTAGATGCCTCAAGGGTGAAGCCACCTGCGTGTCCAACAAGTGCATCTGTCATTCCAGACGCGGAAATGGAAATTTTGCTTGCTACCAAAAAGGTTTGTTTCGGAATTTGGAATAGCCACCGTAGAAACATTAATTTGTACTTTCATGTAAGTAATTGCTCTACTCTATGCAAAAAACTAAATTCCACACCTGAGGAGGTATTAGATATGCATTATCTCGTGTAACTCGAACGTAGACAAGTAACAAAGCATCATCAATGGTACGACAGTTGAGACAGAGCTCTGGCCTGCAGTACCAAAGCATCATCAATGGTACTACAGTTGAGACAGAGCTCTGGCCTGCAGTACCAAAGCATCATCAATGGTACGACAGTTGAGACAGAGCTCTGGCCTGCAGTACCAAAGCATCATCAATGGTACGACAGTTGAGACAGAGCTCTGGCCTGCAGTACCAAAGCATCATCAATGGTACGACAGTTGAGACAGAGCTCTGGCCTGCAGTACCAAAGCATCATCAATGGTACGACAGTTGAGACAGAGCTCTGGCCTGCAGTACCAAAGCATCATCAATGGTACGACAGTTGAGACAGAGCTCTGGCCTGCAGTACCAAAGCATCATCAATGGTACGACAGTTGAGACAGAGCTCTGGCCTGCAGTACCAAAGCATCATCAATGGTACGACAGTTGAGACAGAGCTCTGGCCTGCAGTACCAAAGCATCATCAATGGTACGACAGTTGAGACAGAGCTCTGGCCTGCATCACCAAAGCGTCAAGTCGGTCAGAGACTTAAGGTGATGGCTACAGATGCGTAGCTAGGGTTATCCCCTCTGGGGCGGACCTAGATTTTTGCTGTTCCCTTCCACGATAAATACTCTGAATTTGAATTAGGCCCAAAAGCCGCCCCCCCCCCAACCATATAAAGACAAAAAGTACCGCCCCCCCCACCATATAAAGACAAAAAGTACCGCCCCCCACCATATAAAGACAAAAAGTACCGCCCCCCCCCCTTCTTACTGCACCGGACGGACCACCAGAATCTAAAGGAACTACGATCAAGGTTTGATGATGAAAAAAAATCAAATCTCCAGCAGTCCATGGATAGGACCAAACCTATTATTTTAAATTGAATTATGTATCTATTTATTTCGTCTTACAGAGCAAGCATTTGTAATATGTAAAACACATCTAGCATTCGCTTAGATAACACAGAACTAGCATTTGCTTATACAACACAGGAATAGCATTTGCTTACAAAACACAGAACTATCATTTGCTTATATAACAAAGAACTAGCATTCGCTTAATAACCCAGAACTGGATGGAACTATTGGAAGCGTGTCTCTCTCTCTCTCCCTCTCTCTCTCCCCCCTCTCTCTCTCTCTCTCTCTCTCTCTCTCTCCCACCAGGTGAAATCTACACCGAGATAAAGAACGACCCACTCTTCATAACGTTTGCCTTCGAGAGGGTTGAGGTTCCGCTCCCGTGCAGGTACCTGTTAGTTCACGTCATCACCAAGCTATGGTCAGCCCAAGATCAGCGCTTTATAGGTACATGCAGTCTGAAGGTAAGTGACGTCATCGAGTGGTCCTCTAGGGGCCCTCTGGTGGTCATCAGTTTAATGTCAGGCCCAGATCAACATTATTGAGGTGCATGCAGTCTGAAGGTAAGTGACGTCATCGAGTGGTCCTCTAGGGGCCCTCTGGTGGTCATCAGTTTAATGTCAGGCCCAGATCAACATTATTGAGGTGCATGCAGTCTGAAGGTAAGTGACGTCATCGAGTGGTCCTCTAGGGGCCCTCTGGTGGTCATCAGTTTAATGTCAGGCCCAGATCAACGTTATTGAGGTGCAGGTAGTCTGAAGGTAAGTGACGTCATCTAATCTTCGTAGTTGGCATCATTTGTTATTAAGTGACATATGAATACAGAATGAATTTAATTTTGTCCTAAAGTCATAATTTATTGTGTGGTAGGGGGAAAAACGACTTTTTGAAAGGCGTTACAAAATGTTGACCTACTTTACAAGAAACAGATTCAGTAAAGTAATTTAGAACCAACATCGAGACGAGAGATTGTGGTTTCCAGTGAGACTTTCAAGAATTTTTTACTTAGCCCACATTTTTTTTATTTGTTATATTAAACTGCACAAGGCACTGTCATGTGAACAGTTCCTATCTGAATTGTCTAGATTTGGGTTTTTGTTTCTGGATGTAGCTGAATGTGCGAACCCAGCGCTTTTTTTGTAAAAAAAAATAGGTCCCGGTACTCAGTGATGGATTGCCTAACTTTGAACTACCAGTTCGCACCTCGATGCAAGCTAAATCACAACTGCAAAGATACTAAATGTCTAAAACAAATTATTTTATAATTAACCAACTTGAATTGTTTTATTATTACTTTATTAGTATACCGTATTAATTAATAATAAACGTTAAAATACAAGAAAAGTAATAATTTTTTCCCCACATTGAAAAAGGTGCCGGTACGCCGTACCGGTGCGTACCGGCACAAAAAAAGCACTGTGTAAACCTATTTGTATCGTGTCGATTTAAGGACACATCTAACCACCAGATCAAATTCAGGGGCGGGATTTAAAGAAAGTAGAGGGCAGATGCAAGAATAACATGATGGAACAGAGGACCATCAGACAACCGTCGTCCCATGTTACCACCATCATCCATGTCACACCACACTCCCATGTCACACAACACTCCCATGTTATCACCACCGTCCATGTCACACAACACTCCCATGTTATCACCACCGTCCATGTCACACAACACTCCCATGTTACCACCACCGCCCATGTCACACAACACTCCCATGTTATCACCACCGTCCATGTCACACAACACTCCCATGTTATCACCACCGTCCATGTCACACAACACTCCCATGTTATCACCACCGTCCATGTCACACGACACTCCCATGTTACCACCACCGCCCATGTCACACGACACTCCCATGTTACCACCACCGCCCATGTCACACGACACTCCCACGTTACCACCACCGCCCATGTCACACGACACTCCCATGTTACCACCACCATCCATGTCACACGACACTACCCTGTTACCACCACCGCCCATGTCACACGTCACTACCCTGTTACCACCACCGCCCATGTCACACGACACTACCCTGTTACCACCACCGCCCATGATACACGACACCCCCATGTTACCACCACCGCCCATGTCACACGACACTCCCACGTCACCACCACCATCCATGTCACACAACACCCCCATGTCACCACCACCGCCCAAACCACCGCCCATGATACACGACACCCCCATGTTACCACCACCGCCCATGTCACACGACACTCCCACGTTACCACCACCATCCATGTCACACAACACCCCCATGTTACCACCACCGCCCATGTCACACGACACTCCCACGTTACCACCACCGCCCATGTCACACGACACTCCCATGTTACCACCACCGCCCATGTCACACGACACTCCCACGTTACCACCACCGTCCATGTCACACATAATCCCATGTCACACCACACTCCCATGTTACACCACACTCCCATGTTACACCACACTCCCACGTTACCACCACCGCCCATGTCACACGACACTCCCATGTTACCACCACTGCCCATGTCACACGACACTCCCACGTTACCACCACCGTCCATGTCACACATAATCCCATGTCACACCACACTCCCATGTTACACCACACTCCCATGTTACACCACACTCCCATGTCACCATTACCCTTCCTTGCCAGACAGATGTCCATTTAACGATTTGATCTTTAAGTCCCAGGCCACCCGGTTCTATTGGTTCAATGCTTACTTCCAGGTGTACAGCTACGCGTACAAAGTGCACGGCAAGTTCTTTGCCGCCGGGTTCGATGCCTACGTGGGTCTGCAACTTAACGATTCTCCCGAAACGTATGGAGTCTCAATTCGCGTCACTGGCACAGCTGAAGGGGGCTTATACAAAGTAAATTTTGACATTCACAATCTTTAGTTGACATTTAAAAAAAAAAAAATTAAAATAAATATTTTATGTTAACATCAAATTATTACATTCAGCATTGTTGGCACGAGCATCGTGACGCACGGGCTTATGTGTACCGTGTGCGTCATTATTTCTGTCTTTCAAAGAAGTTAATCAGATATTTTTATAAGACAATATTTTATTTTTTGGCATCTTTCCTTTGAAAAATCTGTTTCGAAATGCTCCAATGTTAAATTATTTATGCTACCAGTCATTATATTATGAAAACCTTTTATAACAATTTACACGAAGAATTTTTTATTTGTTCATAGCTTTTTGTTTTGTGATGCCTCTCATCGAAATACTGCTAATTTATTATACGCACCTTTGTCTGGTGTCACATTACAGGGTGGGCCAATAAAAGTGAGAACATTTTGTAGCGTAATATTTTAAGAGATGTTCTCACTTTTTTTGGCCCACCCTGTAGATCGATAGAAGTTTGATCAGCGATCTACCAATATTAAATTAAACTATGCGGAATTTAAATAATATATTTTTATACTTATTTAAAAAAAAAACAAACTTTAATGAAATTTCGTATTCACTTACAACTTCGCATAACATTTAATAAACTACATTGATATGTCTTTAGTTGTAAAAATTCTTGTTTTGATAACCACCAGTTTGAAGAGTCGGGAAAAGATGGGCCAGATGGAGTCGGGCCGTGGGGTTACCAAATTTATGGTAATTTTTATGACCAGGACCTGCGTTTGAAAACCGACGAGGACAACAACAGGGTTTATCTGAATGTGGAAAAGTGTGGGATCAGGATAAACTTCAGGTCTGTGTTACATGGGGTGTTGGTGAGTAGTTGTCATGGGGTGTTGGTGGGTAGTGGTCATGGGGTGTTGGTGGGTAGTGGTCATGGGGTGTTGGTGGGTAGTGGTCATGGGGTGTTGGTGGGTAGTGGCCATGGGGTATTGGTGGGTAGTGGTCATGGGGTGTTGGTGGGTAGTGGTCATCGGGTGTTGGTGGGGGGTGGTCATGGGGTGATGGTGGCTAGAGGTCTAGGGATGTTGTTTGGTATTGGGGCATTGGTGTTGGTGGGTAGTAGGCCAAGGGGGTCGGTGGGTAGTAGGCCGAGGGGGTCGGTGGGTAGTGGGCGAAGGGGGTCGGTGAGTAGTGGGCGAAGGGGGTCGGTGGG
>CAXITT010000290.1:722713-763044 GCA_964033795.1 Lymnaea stagnalis
AAAAAAAAAAAAAGCCTACCCAGCTGCACAATGAAGATTTTTCCCGCCGTTTTGCGACAACCCCCCCCCCCCCTCCACTCCCCCCCACCCCAACATTCAGGATGTGTAATTAATGATCACCAAATAAGTGATGACATAATCTATTTGAGTATTTGCTTACCCCCCTCGTTAAAAAAAAGATGAAACTCTTACATCATGTCTTAATTTCGTACCGGTAAGATTAGTGATTTTTGGAAGATATCTATGCTTACATCAATTATTTTTTTCAATGTCGACTTTTCTACCAAATATATTTTATTGTTTGAATATAAATAAATACATATTTGGTAAAGACCATGTAAAATGTGTCAGTCTTGATGTTAAAGATCGCGTAACACATGCCCGTGTTAAAGATCATGTGACACATGTCAATGTTAAAGACCATGTAACACATGTCAATGTTAAAGATCATGTTAAACATGTCAATGTTAAAGTCCATGTTACACATGTCAATGTTAAAGATCATGTTACACGTGCCAATGTTAAAGATCATGTAACACATGTCAATGTTAAAGATCGTGTTACACATGTCAATGTTAAAGACCATGTAACACAGCTCAATGTCACTGTTCAAGATCATGTATCTCTGGTTTCAGTCCCAATGCCCCGTCCAAGTGTTCGAGTCTCGTGAACACAGTCAAGCAATGCACAGATCACGAGGGCATCAAAGAAGCTCTGGACATCTGTGGCTGCATCCTGTCCTGGCCTCGCTTCGTCCGCTGCTGGACAGGCAACTCGGTTATTGTTGGAACTGATCCGATCTTGGAGCTCTATGAGAAATGTTTCAATGCCATGTGTAGAAGAATTCGCTCTCAGTGCCTGGCTGTGGAACAACTGATCCGGAACAGCAGCTGTTCCCAGACGGCCATGCCAGTGCTGACTGGCTTCAACTGTCACTTCTTTGCTGATGACATCAACCCTAACCCTTAATCTCTAAATATCTGTACAACTTAATCTTCCATAAAAATAGCTCCATTCTGGTAAGAACTTTATATGTGCCTGTAAAATTTATGAAAAGGCTTTCAGACTAGGGAATTTAACTTACTTTTCCTTGCTTATAACTTGGCACTCACTTGCAAATCTAAACGAGTTAAGTTTTAACAGAGTTGGGTTTGAAGAGCTGAGGAAATGATTAAAAATTAACTTCTAAAAAGCCCTCTCTGATCATCAAGGATTGTTTTTATTGTAAAGCGTTTATACCCTGGAAGCTTGGTGAAATTTGTAAAATGGTTCAGGCACTGGGAGAACGAGAATAACAGGTAGGACTAGGCTGGACACAATTCAAAGAATCTTGAACTTTAAATTTAATAAATGCAATAAATGCAATAAATGCAATAAATTTAATAAATGCAATAAATGCAATAAATGCAATAAATGCAATAAATGCAATAAATGCAATAAATGCAATAAATGCAATATTGAAAAAAATTTAAAAAGATTTTTTTTTTTTTTTTTTTTTTTGGCAATTTAAATTTAGTATGTGTAATAAATCTTATGTTCAATGTCAACATTTGGATGCATGCTGTGATGAATTAATCTTTCATATCTAAAAAATCAACAAGGAAAAACACAATTTTAGACTTGATTATCTTTTAATTTTGGACTAGACTACAGTATCCATATTAAGGAAATCATCTTATTAGAACAAATTATATCTTTTTAAAAAACTGAATTACTAGCAAGCTTTTTATGAATAAATTTGACATCACGCAATAATATATCAGCAAGGAACACACAGAGGTGTATGTATCTAATCAAACATTCATTACGCAAACAAATGTAACTATTGAAATTAAATGTAGGCACTAGTGCCCATTGAAACTGGAGAAAAAGAATTATTTAAATTTGATGTTTGCAATTTCTTCTTTCTTGCATTACATAAATTGATTTGATTCAAACAATTCTCTCTTGCAAAAAAAGCATTGTGCTATGTGGAAAGGGGAAGAGTTCGAATGTGAAGCCAAAATTATCATTTCAGTATTCATTAAAAAATATATTTTAAAAAATGTTTAGAATATCTCTAAAGATCAAATAGCATTTAATGTTTCACATGGGATAGCCCCATGAATCATGCTATAGAAAGGTCTGGCAGCAAGAATAGCACTCTGGCATGGGCTGACAACATGACTTGTACTCTCAAATTGGTCAGCATCTTAAAATCAACTGTCCAGGTACATGTGTTAGCATCATAAAATCAACTGTCCAGCAACATGGGTTAGCATCATAAAATCAACTGTCCAGCAACATGTGTTAGCATTATGAACTGTGCTCTGACAAAGGTTGGCACCATGGATTGACCTGTCCAGGCTGCCTCAATCGATTAAACTTAAATATAATATTTATGGCTCATTAAAAAAACCTGAACAAAATGGGTTGATCCTTGAACCGACATCAAAATGCTTAATTCTCTGTAGACATTTCTTTGTTGATTCACTTTATCCTGACAGCATAGTGACCTTCGACCTATGACGTCACATTATATTGATGACTGATAAAAGTTACTGTTATAGCGGTTTTATGATGTGAGCACATTTCATGACTGGTGGTAAAATAAAGAACTAACCCATTTCTTCAACTAAGTTGACTATTCAAAATGATTATTATGACAGAATAAGTCAATAAATTCTTTTACTGTAATACCTCAAGAATATCTCATTAATACTAAGTACCTTACAAAATCAAATGTTATATGATTGTAAAGAAATGTCATCACAAGTTATCAGGGGCAGTTTAAACAAATTATTTTGAGACAACTCAACACGTGTAAAAATTGTGCAATATTTTTGAATTGTTATAACAAAGAGTAAGGATCTGAAACTTAAATCACATGCCTGCCGCTAGAACCCAGATTTTTCATAATGAATAATGTCACAAGATGTCCAACATGAATGAGAAGTAATAGATATAAATTAAATATATATATATAAATTGTTAAACACGCTTGTGGTTACTTCAAGTAAATATATATACTTTTTTTACAGCTAATTTCATAGATATATGTGTGTGTATGATTAAAAAAAAGCAAATATCAGAGATACCCTGCAAAAAAAAAAAAAAAATGAAAAAAAGAAAAACCCTTATAAAAAAAAAAAAAAAAAAAAAAGTTTTTTTTTAAGAACAAGCCATAAAATATCTAAGGCCTAAGGACAGTGAAATATATATATATATAGAAAAGTGTGTGTAAAAAAAGTGCAATAAACTTTGTAAATATGTGGCATTACAACTGAATATAAAATATAAGTGAAAAGACGATAACAAAATACATGACAAAAAATACTGTTCTTTAATGCTGATCCATTTCAAGCACCACATGTGTGCTTAGACTAATGAAAAAATGTTGGGGGGTTAATCAAAATTCTTGCATATACGAGAGAGCAAATTTAGGACCAAAATTTACTAAAACAATTCTGGAAATAACAAATTGATATAATTTAAATCCTCAGTTCTTTACGGTAAATTATTTTCATAATGGTAAATTGTTTTTGGGTGGTCAACATTCTGCTTTCTAGGTGTTCCTGATTGTTATGAAAAACTGACCCAAAAAAAGGTATTTTAGATTATATATGCTTGTAAAACTAATTATGGTGGGATGATAATTACCACTGTAACACAGACTTACAAAGAGTATGTAATTTTACAGGAATAATATTTAAAGTTTACAGCAATCTAAAAATGTGTTAAGCATTTAAAAAAAAAAAAAATATGAGTTACTGACAGGTATCAATTTCAGACAATCCAAGTTAAAACAATTTCAGTTTCAGTCTTAAATAAAACTCAAGTTTAACTAAAATGATAGTAAACTGGGTTAGGTTTAGCATTGGTTTTTCAATTACTCTACTGTATTGACAGGTAATCTTTGATCAATTGGCTCATTTCCACTCTTAAATATATAATTAAGTACAACTATTTTAAAAAGCTTGACACCTCTAACTCTTTGGAAAAACAAATTATTAAAAAAAACAAAAAAAAAACATGAAATTAAATTTGAAACAGTACTTTCAAAAAAAAGGGGCTCTAGTCTAACTAAGTCCGAAAAAAAAATTATTGTTACTATTCATATACAGGGTACATAACGCCACACCCTTGAAATCATAGCAGGGTAGTTTCCCATTCTGGTTAAAAGATACAATAAGATTGTGATGAAATATAATTTTCATTATGGTATTAAATTAAAATAAAAAATTAAAATTGTAGTCTTAGAATGTAAAACTATTCTCATAAAACAAAAGATACACTGGCTATTGGAGTATGCAATAAAACAATGATTTGTATATTGTGGGATGATTAGCAGATTTAGATGGAATAATGTACGCGCAATGTCATATCAATTATAACTTAGGAATTATCCTTGCTTATAAATAGATTAAAAGCACAACACGGATGATCATTACTGGGAAATGTCATATCAATTATATCTTAGGAATAATCCTTGCTTACAAATAGATTAAAAGCACAACACGGATGATCATTACTGGGAAATGTCATATCAATTATATCTTAGGAATAATCCTTGCTTACAAATAGATTAAAAGCACAACACTCTTGCTAATTACTAACATTTTCTGATTGCGCAGTATGATTGCACAGTATGATTGCACAGAAAGAAAATGCTAGATGTTTGCTAATTTTGAATTCGTTCAAATAGGTTTTATTTAAAGAGAGCTAGTCGAAAAAGAAATTTTATTCACACAGAACAAGGGTTTAAAATGTTTGAAAAACTGCTACAGTATATAAGAGATTCTAGCTGTTATTATTAAATTTTCTGTAAGCTTATAATTTGTCGAATGAACGCACTTTGAGAAAATTGTGTCTTAAAAACATGGTACATAATCAAAATGGTAAATTGAAAATTTTTTAAAAAAGATTGTATTCTTAAAAGATTGTCTCAATGTTACTTTGTGGTACATTTAGTTAAAAAAGATTGTCTTAATGTTACTTTGTAGAACATGTAGTTTAAAAGATAGTCTCAATGTTTCTTTCTAGTACCTGTAGTTAAAAAAGATAGTCTCATTGTTATATACATGTAACATGAGAAAAATATATAGTTCCAGTTCACAAGCGCCTGACAGGCAGCTGTGAAATCGCTCTATATTTTCTCATTTTTGGAATGTTTCTCTCAAGTTTTATTCCTGATAGTTGGATATAGTCATATCTGAAAGTCTCCTTGACGTATGAATATAATTTATTTTGAACATAACTAAGAATTGGTGGATTTATTCTGTGTTTTCCATTCTATATATTAATTAATATAAACAAAAACAGTCAACGCTATTAACAAATACTTCCGGTTCACGAGTCGCTTGAACAAGAAGCAGTGAAATCTCTCCACATTTTCTCATTTTGGAATGTTTCTCTCAAATTTTTGATTCCTGGATAGTTGGATATTGTTTAGTAGCTAAACTTTTCACTCATAACAATCAACCAGTGTATCGCAGATAAAGAAATATGACCACATCACCCAGTTCTACGAGATCTCATCAGCTGCATAGAAGGATTAGATTTAAGAACACCAGATGGCAGTGAACGATAGCGGTATCTCTGAAATCCTGCAGGAACGTCAATTGCTACCACATTAGTAGGAACAGATGGTGGGGCCTTGAAGAACTGCCGCCCCTTCTTTGTAGAATTCAGCTGGGATGGAGCCTACACTTGGAGCTTTGCCATGACTTGAGATAATGCATATTTCTTCTAGTGTCTTGATCAAGGAAGGGGTACCTGTCTCAATGAGTGTATTCTCTTTCAAAGTTCACTGACAAAGGCGTTGTTTCAAATCTCAAAGTCTGTAAATCCATTGATATGATTTAGTGCGCTTCGAGCCTTTGGGGATGAAGCGTGATTTTCAAATAAAATTTAAAATTATTATTATTATTGTCACTTTGTAGTACATATAGTTAAGGCTGATAAAACCTAGATTAACTCATTGTTTAGATTAAAAGATTTCTAGGTAGTTATGAAAGACACATTTCTTTTAAAATATTTGTGTGAAAGAAATGAGATTATCCAAGATACAGATTGTTAGATACAAAAAGGCTGAGGTTGTTGTATTCATTTAGGAAGAGTTCCAGACACAGGTGACTAGGCTGGCAAAAATATTTGCTTTATTTGTATGGCTAGGGGGCCCACACTGATCTCGTAACCTAAAGTGGGTGTAGGTAACTTGTTTGGGGTGGAGATTGTGAGGGTAGAGGGGGTGAGGGGGCTCATTTGGCAATGTTAGGAGGTGGGAGGGAATTATCTGGCAATGTCAGGATTTCAGAGGGACTTATCTGGTAATGTCAGGATGTGGGAGGGACTAATCTGGCAATGTTAGGAGGTGGGAGGGACTAATCTGGCAATGTCAGGATGTGGGAGGTACCAATCTGGCAATGTCAGGATGTTGGAGGGACTAATATGGCAATGTCAGGATGTGGGAGGGACTAATCGGGCAATGTCAGGATGTGGGAAGGACCAATCTGGCAATATCAAGATGTGGGAGGTACCAATCTGGCAATGTCAGGATGTGGGAGGGACTAATCGGGGAATGTCAGGATGTGGGAGGTACCAATCTGGCAATATCAGGATGTTGGAGGGACCAATCTGGCAATGTCAGGCTACAATAAAAAAACTAGGGTTGAACAGTGAGTTGATGACAGGATTAAGATAGAACATAAAAAGTTAATTATATGTGTGAGACATAAGGTAACATGAGCATTATCTTATGATTATCATTGCAAAACATCCCATCTAGTAAAACACACGTAGTGTTTTGAAACAAGCCTGAATTGTGTGATACAATGTTAAACATCAGCATATTCCATTTAGCACACTCATTTAGCCTGATAAGATGAATACATATATATATACATACAATATATATATATATGTGTATTACATTGAATGTACATGGTACATACCAGTAAGTGTTTAGCAAGTTTTACTAATAGATTTTACCATCCACTGACCATTAGTGGATATGGTTAGTTGACAAAATGAAGCTATATAAAGTTATGCCACCAAACAGCTAAGGAGCGACAGCAATGGCACACCCATGTGACAGATGAAGATTTTCTATTTAAAAAAAAAATCTTCATTACATATTAATGATCAATAAATTATTTACTAAATGTAGTATTGTTACAAGATTTATCATTATTTGGCTTGTAGCATAAACATTTTATAAATATTGATCCAGTACATATGCAAAACTTTTTATTAAGTTTTACTTGGTAATAGTAATAATGGTAAATTGTTCTAAAAATCTGAATCACAATATTTGAATAAATACACACTTCTGTGATTTACAGAGTACCGGTAACTGCATTCAATACAGCTTATTAAGTGAATCTAAACATCAGACTATAGAGATTCACACTCCCTGAAATTTGTGTGTAATCCAATGTTAGGAGCAAAATATTTTCTTCCATTACGCTGAGACAAAGAAATTTGTGAACACAATATGATTACAGTTTTTTTTAAAAATTCCCTTTCCCATTAATTTCAAAGAAATATAATTGTCATGATTAATTTGGAATTCCTGTTGGAGCTTACCGGTAACTGAAAAATGTACATGAGAAATATGTAAACAACTCTGAAGACACAGTTTAAAAAACTTCATTACCATAACAGTAATTTTTGATTCTCAATTTAAGTAACCGGCCTTGAATTACACTATTTTCTATTATTACACACACTAAATCACTGGTGTACAAAGTCCTGCACCAACTGATTGAAACATTTTCATTTTCAATACCAAGAGCCAGAAGATTCCAGTTCTTGGAGTAGTTTGAAAGGAAATAATAATTTGGAACACAATTGCAGCAGGAACATCTTATGTGGCAATAGTTTCAAGCCCAGTTTCTTATTACCGGGTATAATACAATTGTAGCAGGAACATCTTATAAAGCATCAGATTCAAGTCCAGTATCTTATATTATAACAAAATGCAGCCAAGAAAGCTTTTGACCTAAGGTAAATTATAATGTTGTACAATTTTATCAAGATCACCACAAATGTTAAAATTTTTTAGAAATAAAAGAAATCTGTCAATGCCATCTCCATTTGCTCTCATATCATGCAGCAAGTTCTCTGTTGGACTTTGTCCCTCTTGTTTACATTTAAATCTGGAAGTCAACACATTGACAGCATTGTAGTTTACTTGAAATTATTGGCTAACAACTTAATATATGTTAGATAAATGCTATTTTAACAACGATGGCATTTTTTATATCATAACAACAGTTAAAATAACATTATCTTTAAATTTATAATAAATTAATTGTGTCAAATATATAATTCTGCAACTTGAACAGTTGTGGTTAGGAACTCATTGGTTTTGAACCCTCCAAAAAAGATCCACAAACATGTTGGCGGTGCTTAGCCCAAAAACATGGGATATCACTGCTGTAGTGGAAAGGTTTGTTAACTTTAAAATGGTAATTATTGGGGCCCTCAGCTAAGTGCTATTTTTAAATTTTTGTCTGTTTTTTTTCTTCTGTTATATGTTTGCTGACGAAGGCTTCCTGGTGACACGTTTGTCGTTTTGTTGCATTCCTTTTTTCAGGTTTGACCATACAATACTTTATTTTACTCATTTCCCATTTATTAACTATAGCTGTGTTGATGAACTGTATAGTAGGTTCCTAATGAATCGTGCAGTTAGCTGTTCACTCTGGTGGAGTTATCTGTACTTACTCAAAATTGCTTATTTCATTCTCCTCCATTCCTAGGAATTTGGCTAAATCCCTGTAAGTTGGTTTGTCATTACTGGAGTCTGGGATTTGGTCAATGCGTTTTTTAATAAACTTCATAAACTTTTTATTATTCATCATTTCCCTCAGGGCCCGCTGGTTACTGTTGGCTGTCTCGGCTAAGAAAAAAAATGGAAAAAATAACTTTTTCAAGCATACAAGACACCATTTTAACAATTTATTTTTTCAAAAATGGAGCACTCCATTTACTAACAGAATACATCCAAAATAATTAAAACAATCAAATGTGAAAAAATATAAACTGGTATTAAAACAGTGATTCATCTGTTTCACAAAAAAACTTGATAAAATGCAAAATATAAAAAAAATATCATAGGTTAATCAGGTGATGCAAAACTGAGTTTAAATGATTCCAAGACTCTTTCAATTCATTTGTAGTATTTAACAACTACGTTTTTTTATCACAATTTAGATTTCGCATATATTTGTAGACTATTTTCGAAGTAGATGATTTTAGTAGGTGGCATAATACTTTTCATTAAATAATAATTGCAGTTTTGCATGAAATAAAAGAAAAATGTCAAGTGCCAAAGTTGGACCAGGGTTTTGCATTAAGTCAAGGGTTCTTAATCAGGGTGCAAGAGGCAGTGCCAGCAAATTAGGGTTATTTACATTTTTAATTAAATTTTGTATTGAGAGGGTGTGGGAAATATTTTGAAGTCAAGATGGGATGTGACACCCCAAAAAGTTTAAGAACCCCTGGATTAATTTCTTAAAAAATATTTATTGTCTTACTCAAACTATGTTTCTTTAGCAAAGGAGAATCAGTCGAATCCAAGCTATGCTGCGGCTGATCTTTGACAAAAACATTCTTTGCATTATTTTTGAGCTGATGCTGACACCTGGGCTTTGTACTATAAGCTTTGCTAACACCATCTGGCACACTGGTGTAGTTAGTGACATGAAGGATAGATTCTTTCCCATGAGAAGCCATTTTTTCTTTATCAATAGTGTCTGAGAATTAAAATTTGAAATTTGGTCATGGTTACAAAACTTTCACCAAATCAAGGTGAAAAACAAAAGATTTTCAACATTTTATGAACTGTTTGAAATTATTTATACTGTAACTTTGCACACATTAATTATTCTTTTGGAAGATGGATTTTGTTACAATAAGGGATGAAAGTTACACTAGCTTTAACTTTAACACACAATGTAATGTAAATGTCTTTCACTTATATTATATCCCAAAATAATTAATATACCGGTACTACCGGTACCATATAGTTAACAGACTCTTCCAGAATGTTCCATGATCTCAAGGGCACTGAGAATTTCTCAATCAGACCTTAAATTAATATCAATATAGAAGCATCTGATACATAAACATTTATTATTTACCTGTTGAGCTTAAAGTTTCGGAGTCCCATATCTCGGCAGGTTTACACATGAGACATGAAATTATTTTTTCCTTCAGATATTTCCGGCAACATATGATGACGAAAAGAGCTGTTATCATGGCAAATGCTAATAGGATTATTAGGAGAGCTGAAATGAAATAAAATAACAAAGTTTAAAAATTAGTTTGAACAGCTAAATTACTTTCTTAAGATGTGTGCTGCTTTGGCTGAAGTGGGCAAAGCAAAATATGTAAAAAGATTTAATTTCAAATTTATGAGCAAATTAATCAGACAACTAGTCTAATCTAGAGATCTGCTTCAAGTTATTTTTTTAATAAACCATTATGAAGACCGTGGGATATGAATGATGTGGCATTTTAAAAATTAATTAAACTTATGTAGTCGCTTGTTCTAAATTGTGTTTTATGACGGCCCTCAATCATCTCACTATGGGGTGCGACAGTTAAGAAAAAAATAAATTTCTGGGAGAAAAGAGCAAAAGAGATTGTTACACTTTCATAAAAGTTGCTGAAGATGTCGTTTGGCTAAGTTAACATGGATAGGATAACGATTCCATGAAATGAAAGTAAATAAATTATTCAGATTGTAAGTGTTCTATTTTGAAAGAAATTATATTATTGGGCCTATTTAAATTAGCCCTCAACTTACTTGAATTGAGTTTAGAAAAATCAAACAGGAATCAGGAACTCCCTGGAAGCGGAAAAAGTGGAAGGTATCCAAGGGCAAGCTAATCTATTTTAAAACATTTAGATGTAACAGTACCGTATAGATGTCAACCTCCAACCCAAACTTTTGGAGCCAACTGTTCAGCCATTTGGCAACATAAAATGCAGACAGCTTTGGTAGACTTACCTGAAAGTAATTTTTTGTTTTCCTCATCTGAAAAGAAGAAAATATTTTACAATTAATCCAGGAAGTTTGTGAACAAATATTAAAAAAAGAGTTTAGGACAGTTGTTTCATGTTTCCTGAAGAACAATGAATTTTATCATGCTTTGCATCTCATCATGATATTCTATTAAATTATGTATACCACAAAGAAATATTTGATGTAGAAAGAAAACATTTTGGAATTTTAAAATTACAAAAATAAAAATACATGCAAATCTTAAAAATCTGACGCACCTGTATTTAGAAGAAAAAAAAGTTGAAACAAGAAAAAAAGAGTTAGTGGTACCTGGGGGAATAGATTCATTCTCCACATCCAGTTTGTATTCATGTGGATGTGACTCTCCAAGGTCATCTTTAATCACACACCTGTAACTCCCCTCATCTGTTTTCTTCACTGACACCAGCTGATAGGCAGGTTGTGTCCTACTGTTAAGGAGGTCATCGTTGTTGAATTTCCAGATAAACTGTGGATTCCCCACAAGTTTAGTGGTGTTTTCACACGTCAATGTCACAGTTGTACCGACCTTGACCTTTGAATGCTGAGTGGATGACGATATTTTTGGTTCTCCAGGCGGATCTGTTCATAAAGAGATTGGCATTACATGATCAATTAAATCTAAAGCTATCACACAGTTATTTCTTCTAATTACATTAGAAGATACCAGTACAAATGTTCATACAAAAATCAAAAACATAATTCTATTTCTTATTGCAAAGTTGATTCATCTAAAAAAACACACAATATTAGAGCAACTGAACAATTGGCTTTTAAAAATAAATACCGTACTTCTCAATAACCGGTATATAAATTTATGATTTTCAATATAGAATAAGAGATTTTTAAAATAATTTTTTGGGGGAAAGATACTACACTTTGATCTTAGCCAAAAGGCAGAGAAAAAATCCTCAAGATAAATATTTTTCAGCCTTAACAATTTTGAATTTGGTAGTTTCTCTTTGCATGCCATCATTTTTTTTTATGGTGTGCTACCTGGTCAGTGCACTTTAGATTAGGTTATTAATCACGTTTGAGTAAGTGAGGAGATTAGAATATACTACAGAAGGGGAGATTATATCTAGTAGGCAAAATAAGCTAACCATTGAAGGTTTGCGTTGTAGATTTAGTTGGCTTTATACATACTAGTAAATCAGATTTTATTCTTCAAAGTTATCATTTAAAACAAAAGCCGTGCCATAGGTTAAATTGTAAAAAGCTATGAAATGTAAAAGAAAATATTATATGTTGAGAAAATATTTATATTTCCATGAATTAGGCTAATTATTTCTGTTACCGTTAAATGAATCCTCTACTAACCTGTTCTGTTGCACCTTGGCCTTGAGTACTCACTGACATTCCACTGAAGAGATTCAGTACATTCAACACTTTGAGGGTTTACAATGGTATACCCTTTATGGCAACTTACAATACATTTAGACATAATGTTAAAATTGTCAGTGCAGTTAATTAGCCCATTTGATACATTCCAGCTTGAGCAATCTGTGAAATGAAGAAGGAAAAAAAACAGCCACCATTTATATCATCCTTGCTACAAAAAAGTTTTAGAGATATAGTGGAGTCAGCTTAATCTTTTTATTATTTCAACATTTTAATATTATAAACTCTATGAATTATTAAGAACTGAATAAAAACAGCTATTGATCAGCTATTTAAGGAAAAAAAAATTAAGTCATAATCAGAGGTTTTGTGAAAATCACAATCGCTTTAAAATATCTTTAATTTTTAACATGGTTAAATTTGAGATTTTATGCATTAAATTTTTTTTCCCTTTGATTTTTTAAAAGGATTTAAAAGACAAGGTATTTTCCTTAAATATTTGAATTATTGTCTAAATGAAATTATTGAACACTGAATGAGATAAGACTCATGATGATGCATAAGGTAGATAATGATGAATGTATTAAATAAACTAACGTTAATTACTGAAAGAAGAATTATGATGGGGTATAGGGGTAGAGAATTATGAATGAATTAAATAAACTAACATTAATTACTGAAAGTAAGACTTACAACGGGGTAAAAGGTAGATAATTATGTATGTATTAAATAAACTAACCTTAATTACTGAAAGCATTTTGAAAAAATTTAAATATCAGGTGCAATTAAATGTTGTAAACTTACTAGGCAGTTAGAATATGAACTTACTAAGCTGTGAGAATATGTACTAGGCAGTTAGAATATGAACTTATTAGGCAGTTAGAACATGAGTTTAATAGGCAGTGAGAATATGAACTTACTAAGCATGTAAAATATGATCTTACTAGGCATTTAGAATATGTGCTTACTAGGCAGTGAGAATATGAATGCACCAAACTGTGAGAACTTACTAGACCGTTGGAATATGAACTTAACAGGCAGTGAGATATGAACTTACTAGGCATGCAGAATATGATCTTACTAGGCATTTAGAATATGTGCTTACTAGGCAGTGAGAATATGAATGCACCAAACAGTGAGAACTTAATAGACCTTTGGAATATGAACTTACAAGGCAGTGAGAATTATGTACTAGGCAGTGAGAACTTACGTGGCAGTTAGAATATGAACTTAATAGGAATTGAGAATATGAACTTATAGGAAGTGAGAACTTACGATGCAGTTATAATACGAACTTAAAGTGAGAATATGAAATTACTGGGCAATAAGAATATGTACTAGGCTGTAAGAATATGAACTTACTAGGTAGTGAGATTATGAAATTATTAGGTGGTGAGAATATCAACATATAAAGCGGTGAGAATATGAACTTACGAAGTAGGTGAAATGTTAAATCTGTGCACCATGCATGTCCTTGTCCTGGGATATATTGGGGTATCTTTTCTTTACAAGCTTGACTGTGAAAATTTGTTCGGTTGTCTGGGCAAATCCTGCATTCTATGCAGTAGTTTAACTTAGTCTCATGTTTCACAGCACTAAAAATAAAAAATAAAAATAATAATTACTTCCAATCCATTTTTGTTTTAGCTAATAAAGTCAGCACACCAAAGAAAGTAGCATCAATAACTTTAATGTATCTATTACCATATTCCATAATACCATAAAATACATTAAACATCAGATTCAAGCAAGAATAATCTCAAGCAGAAACTTTCATATATGATCATAGCAAATATCAGCAAGATTTTTTTTAAAATTTAATAAGAATAAATGCTTGGTAACAAGGTTTAAGAGTAAATTTAAGTTACATATTTGTAACAGTGATATAGAATTCAGCTATTTACATGGTCAACACCAGACTTTATTGCTGTAAGTTTTTAATTATAAGTACCAAAACTCTTTTAAACTAAAACAACTTACTATGTTAGGTTTTTGCAAATATCAGCGTGGCACTAAAAAAAATACAAACAAAAAAACCCATAAAAATTGAAATTTATTTTTATTTTAAGAACTTATTTAGATCTAGCCTTATTCTGAATAACTATTGAACTTAGACACAATAACAGCAAGAAAACAAGTTAACTTTTAAGTCAGAATTAAAACAATTTTGATGGAAAAAACTAAATGTTTGTTATTATTTTGATTTTGCACAGTACAGAGAATTTGATATCCGGAGTATAATGCAAGGACTTAGTATTCTTTGGTCATTGCACCACAACAGGTTTATCCTAATATTTTTATATTTTTAATTCCGCACACAACACTTATTTTGAAAACTTAATATTTGATAATAATATAATCAAGAAATAAACATTATATTATCAAAAAAGAAGAAGAAGAAAAATCACACAACAACCATAACATTTCAAATGAAGGAAACCCTTTGTATGGACACCAAAGCAAATTAAGAAAACCAAAAACATTTTTTAAAAAGGTGTTGAATAAGTACCCAGTGATTCTGTAATTATTTTGTGTCAATTTGAGATTCTATAAAATAACATAATAAAATAATTACATTTCATCTTATTTGAAATGGTTGCATAAATGCCATTTAATAATTTCCAATGAATTTTCTAACAAAGAAAAAAAAAAGAGTGAACTCTTAACTAACTTTTAACATGGTTTAATCAGAAACCATATCATTAGATTTTAACCCTCTCTCCTTTGTCAGCCTTTGAGCTTTTTACAATTTAATGATCATTCCCCCCTCTGAAATTGCATTAAATGAACTCAACAAGACGAGGCGAAATTAAAGCTTGTACAGACAATATTAAATTAATTTAACATCCTTGATATTGTTGAATTATAATTTTTAAATTTAAAAACAAGAAATTCTCAGACTATTTACTTAAATAGTTAAACGTACCAAAGATAAACAAATGCAATAATTCAGTATGACAAACCAATGAGACTTCATATTCATATAGATCTGAAAATAAATAAAATTTCTATTTTTAATGTATAATATTTTGATTGTGGTGCTGAAAAAAATGCAGGATAAAATTATCATTATGAATGCATATTTCACTTGAGAGGTATTTAAGAAGTAATTAGCTTACATTTTTACATACCAATCCGCCAGTAAGAGTCAGCAAAGAATATCAGCTTATACACAGTTTTTGCCAAATCACACCACATCATTATACCAAGCCCCAAGCTTTATTTATTTTTCTTTACTAACTTTCTTTTGTTATGCTTTTCTATTTTTCTACCCACATACTATCTCTTTTAAGGCTATAGGCCAGGCCTGAACAACTCAAAATGTAAGGCAGGCCGTAATACTTTATGTAAAACTTGTGCGGGCCAAAATAAAGAAGGAAAGGACTTGTGCGGGCCAAAAGAAAATAGGACAGGGGGGAAAGCTATTAAGAAAATAATATTTAAAAAAAAAGAATATTTCGTTACTTCGCGGGCCACAAAGTGGGTGCTGGCGGGCCACAAAGTGGGTGCTGGCCGGCTGAGTGCGGCCCGCAGGCCATATGTTGTGCAGGCCTGCTTTGGCTATTGGCTGACAGTGACAGACTTAACAATAAGTTTCACTAACTTATCAAGTGATAACTAAAATAATAGTAATAATTAGTAATAGTAATAGTAATAGGCTAAAAACTTACCACGTCTAAGTCTTCTGCTCTTCTTGTCTTAGCCTTATCATACAAAAATAATTACAGTCCAATTTTACTAGAGTTAGAGGCCTATCCCAAGCGAAAAATAATTATGTATTATTAAGTATTATTTATATTATAATTATAATGATGATTTTTCGACTTGTTTCTTGGGCTTTAGCCTTAGACTTGGGCCTACTACTACTACGTTTTATTTCATAAACTTAAACGTACACAATAGACATAGTTATAATATAAGTTATATAATAGGCCTATAGTTATAGGGCCCAATGAATGATAGTAACTTACTACATTTAGGCCTACATTAGCCTACAAAGTAAGTAAGACTTAGGCTACTTACACTACCGCTACCTGACTGACTACACTAGTCATACATAGTCTAAATCACTAGTCACTAAGACTAAATTAACATTATTAAGCAAGATCACAGAATTTGTCATGAATTATGAATTGAATAATTCGAATGAATTAAGTCTAAAAGTTGGCAATATATACTATATACATTATTGATTATTGATATACTGTAATCATGTATTTAAAATATTAATAATGAATTAGGCATAATAATAATACCGTTTTTTAGACCTAGTCAGTCGAGCCTAAAACTGAATCTGGGTAGGCTGTAACTTGTAATTTGCACACTTTTTGTAATGCAGGGTGAAATAGAATTGGTTTGGAAATAATTAGGAAAACCCACCGTCGTCCGTGGGCCATGGCTTTGAGTAGGCTACTAATATTAGAAATCTGTACTTTCCTAAAGTTAAAAGTTCTAAAACTGATTAACAGCAGACCAGTGGTGAATGGTCGAATCAAAATCAAGGCCAAGAGTACAGTTTTGAGTTACTACACGTAGGCCTACACTAAACTAAACTACTAAACTTTACTACAGTTTCTAATGAGTTACTTCAATTGAAGCTTTAATTGTAACTAAGTTGTTTTGTGTGCGTATTGCATGGTGTGTGTGAAAATGTACAATTTTTATTTATTTTATGTGTAGATCGGGAACCCTTGAAGCTAAATATAGATATGACTAATAAGCTATTAAAATGCGAAATGGCGTAAACAAGTTATTATTAACGTCACTGGAGGGGAAACCCATTTTACTATTCTTATTTTATCTAAGCACAACACGATTCACCAAGATGTTTACGGACCGTGAAGCAAAATGGGCTACAAATCAGTTGCAAATATGCATGTATAAGATAGTATTTACCGTAATTTTTAAGGTTAAAACCTGGGACCTATGGGAGTACTTAGCGAAACATTTCTAAGAAAGAGAAATTATATCAACGTCCCATTTATGAATTTTCTAATTTCTTACTCTCCCCAAATACCTAACGCAAACTCAGTTAACACACAAGATGTGGCTTTTTAGAATTTGCGTGATACCCAGTGGCGCACGTTAGCTGAACGCCGCACGTGGCGAACTCCAAAGATTGCCTCCCCCCCCCCCACACACACACACCCCTCATCACATTATAAATTGTGGGTAAAAACATTTTTTAAAAAGCACCACCAGAGACCAGAGGCCTCGGGATGGTCTTTCTAACTTAGGCAAATTTTTTAAAATACTTTCTTCGTCTATATCTTAAGGGCCCACGATCAATTTATTGATCACTTTGGCTCCTATGCATGTAGATGTAATTTGCAATGTTTCTGTTCTTGGTGTTGATGAGGAAATTTCACAGATTTCCAGTGCCACTTTGTGAGGGAATCATGCACTAGGGGTTTGAAGGCTTGAGGCAATAGACACAAATGTGTCTAGTGTTGTCGCTTCAACGGTTCCCTTTGAAAGCTTGTTCCAGTCCCTGATTGTCGTGGGCAGGAATGAGCAGCTCCTATACTGGCTTCTTGCTGGTATGAGCCTGAATTGCCTGTCATGGCCTCGTCGCTGTCTATGGGGGAGAGGGACGAGTTTCTGTTTAATACTGGAACAGTGGACCAGCCCATTATTTATCTTGTACATCATGGAGAGCTCGGATTGCCGTCGTCGTTCCTCCAATGGTGACCAGCCTAGTGTTCCCAGCATGCTGCCAACACTAGAGGTATTCCTGTAGCGGTTTAGGACAAATCGTGCTGCTCGTCGCTGGACCGCCTCCAACCTGTCAATGCTCTTCTGGGTAAATGGGTCCCAGACTGAAGATGCATAATCTAAAATCGGACGGATAAAGGCTTTATATGCTCTTTCTTTCACACAGGACGCCTCCAACCTGTCAATGCTCTTCTGGGTAAATGGGTCCCAGACTGAAGATGCATAATCTAAAATCGGACGGATAAAGGCTTTATATGCTCTTTCTTTCACACAGGAGTTGCCAATCTTTAGATTTTGCCTTAAGAACCCTAGGGTCTTGTTTGCTTGGTTACATACATTGTTAATATGCTCGTCCCAGCGGACCTCTCTTTGAATGGTAACACCCAGGTACTTTACGGAGGAAACTTGCTCAAGTATATGGCCGTGCAGTTCGTATTGGTAGTGTAGAGGAGTACAACTTCTAGAGACTGATAGTGTCTGGCACTTGGCAGAATGAAATTCCATGTCCCAGCTCATCTCCCACTCAGCTAACAGATTGAGATCCTGTTGTAGCTGGTCCTGGTCAGATCTGTTGGCGATCGTCCTATACACTGCTGTGTCATCTGCGAACAGTCTTGCCTGTGATGTCAGTTTCTCGGGTAGGTTATTAATGTATGCTAGGAAAAAACAGCGGCCCAGGACTGATCCCTGGGGGACCCCTGACTTCACATCGACAAAGGAGGAGCTTATACCGTCCACCACTACTACTTGGCGTCGGTGGCTGAGGAAGCTAGAAATCTATGTTTTAGTGGTGCCTTGGATCCCATATCTCTGGAGTTTGTGTAGAAGCAAACTATGATTCACATGGTCAAATGCCTTTGCGAAGTCCATTACTAGCACGTCAGTCTGCTTGTGGTTCTCCAGATTGGTCATCAGGTCTTCTACAAATTCGTGAAGCTTGGTCTCACATGATCTGTTGACTCGGAAGCCATGTTGACAGTCATTGAGTATATTTTGGCTTTCAAGATGCTTCATGACTGTGCTTACGATTATGTGCTCTAACAGTTTGCAGACCACGCTGGTGAGGGATATCGGACGATAGTTGGCAGGGTCGGAATGCTCCCCTTTCTTTTAAATTGGAGTGACAGGCGCTGTTCTCCAGTCTGCTGGAACATTTCCTGTGCATAGTGACGATTGGAAGAGGATTGTCAGTGCAGGAGCGATTTCTTTGGCTAATTCTTTGAGCACTCGTGGTTTGTCAGGACCACATGCTTTGTAAGGGTTAATGGTATTGAGGAGGGCAAACACACATTGTTCTGATGTCTGGATATCTCCCATGCCAGGGTAGGCTCTGTTCATCATTTTGGTCTTCAGAAGGAACTCAGTCTCAGAGTACTCTCTACCGTCACCAAAGACAGACTGGAACTGCTGATTGAGTATCTCCCCCTGTGCTTTTGGGTCAGATGTCAATTGGCCAGTAGTCGGGACTTTATTTAGTCCATATGAGTCAAACACAAGGCCCGCGGGCCACATCTGGCCCGCCAAATAATTATATCAGGCCCACGAGGTCTTGACCGGCGTACAATTGTATCCAAGTTACGCTATGATGTTTCCAAATGAACACCTTTATGAAAAACTTAGCTTATTTCGCGCTGAGTTCGCACGGCGCTTGATTGACTTTGAAGTAAGCACAGAAATGTAATTTCCAGCTGTTTCGTAACGCATTTATCATAGACATAGAAAATGCACCTATAATTTGCATATGGAGCTAATAGAACTGTAGTGTAATGGGACACTAAAGTCTTACGTGACCCCGGGGAAAGGGTCGTTCGAACCCCCCCCCCCCCCAAGGTGTCGCGACCAATGACAATGCTTCCTTTAGGCTGCGCGGCCGCGCAGCAATCTCACAGACGCTGCGCAGCAGTTTTGAGTAATGCGCAGCTAATTTCCACTTAAGTGTCTGTAGGCTGAAAATTTTGCGCACAAAAAAATTGATGCTGTAAAAATTTGCACACAACTTTATGATGTTGCACACGAACCAACAAATCTTAGAGGGAACATTGGTCGCGACCCACAAGTTGAGAACTGCTGTTGTAGGCGGATTATTTAACATTGACCTCATATTCAAATATACCTCAAATGTACATTTATTTTTCACAAATAGACTCAAGCTGCGTAAATCAAGCATTTCATTGAGAATTTGTTAATCTCATCAATCTGTTCAAATACAATTGTAGCCAAAATAGTAAATCTGCAAATAATACAGTATACTTATGTATAATATATCTATATTTTTCTAAGTCTAACATTGATGGTATGATACTAAAATAAAGTCAAAAATTTAAATATCTAGGTAATATAGATGTTAATATTATAATTCATAATATGAAGCTGAGCCATTGGCAGTCAAAATACACATGATTCAGTCTATCGTTTATAAAAAAATCTTTTAAATTTAAATCTAAATTATTACATGTTTTGTTATTTTCAATTTATTAAGTATAATAAACAATTCTAGTCATAAAAACATAACTATAACAAAAAAAACAACAACAAATAATGCTGCTACATAGGCCTATTTGTATCAAAGATGTTGCTGCTAGCAATAGGTTTCATGAATTCAATTTAGTATAAGGAGAACCCTGTTGAATAAATATTGCAGTTAACGTAGCTATAGCTGGTAAAAAAAAAAAAAAAAGGGAAAAGTAACTCTGGTTGAACGTGGAATAATTGACTTTCATCACCGCAACATTGGGTTACACTTTTACAGTGCATTTATTGTATAAAAGATGTTGCTGCTAACAATAGGTTTCATGAATTTAATTTAGTATAAGGAGAACCCTGTTTAATAAATATTGGAGTTAAAGTAGCTATAGCTGGTAAAAAAAAAAAAAAAAAGGGTAAAGTAACTCTGGTTGAACGTGGAATAATTGACTTTCATCACCGCAACATTGGGTTACACTTTTACAGTGCATTTTAATTTGTAAGCGCTAAAATAAAAGGTAAAACTAATATAACTAATTAATATATAATTTTATGCCTTTTATCCTTTTTCAATATTAAGATTTTATCTTTGCAACTCTAGGAGGGTAGGGTGACATTATTTATATCTTTATTATTCATTATTATTGGCGAGGCCAAGCGGCCAAGGCCAAGGGCAATGATAATTAATTTTATAAATTATAATTTATATTATTATTACCGGTATTATAAATTTATAATATAATTTAAATTTTAAAGTTGCAATGTCAAAATCAGACTAGCTTAAGCCATTAAAAGGTTATGAGGAACCGGTCTTTTAGTTTTTTTAACTTTGGACTTTTGCTTACAGTAGGGGCTGAAACTGAATAACATATAACAGTGAATAGCTTGAAGGTGGCGTTACTAACTTAGGCTTAACTTTCTTACACCTTAAAATTCAAAAAAAAAAAAAAAAAAGAATTTCTTCTATCAAAGAGAAGTTTAAACGCACTTAAAAGTAGAAAATAATTTTAAAATTCTTAGAAGTATTAAAATGCATTACAGTACAGTAGATACTTCGGTAAAGCAAGGGACAGTACAGGTACGCAAAGAAAGACTATGCAGAAGTGTAGCTAAGTCTAAGTAGACGAAATTTAAAGTTTTATTTTTAATAATTTTTGAAAATATTTTCCACTCATACTTTCTCTGTGTAATGCATTTTAAGAAAGTCTTTTCTAAAAATACATTAAAAATTTTCTATTTCTACTATTAAGTATTCAAATTTTAATCTTTAACTTTAAATTTCGTTGTTTTAAAAATTAAATAATTCTACTTTTGTAGATAATTGTAGATAATGCTTAAAAAAATCCAGGTTAAAGTGACTTATCCCTCTACCTAGGCATAAAACTAAAGAGCATATCTTAGCTCTCCTACCCGTTCTTTGAACCACGATCAACTGAGTGACTGAGTCACATTTCTCAACAAAATAAATTACGCTGGACAGAAAAACTAACAAGATGGATATGCGGGTAGAAAGAAAGTCTTTAAAGGGGGTACGATCATGAAGGAAAAAATATCTATTTTGGAAGAGAAAAAAGACATAATGGGTTGGTTAGGCACTCCAATACTGGACTACGCGGGCAAAAAAACCCGCCGGCTTTGCGTGGTACATTTCTGTGACCAGCCGTGAAGGGCGGGTTTCGGTATGTGTCGGGCTTTTTCGTTCCTATGCGTCATTTTCTAAAAATAAATAAGTTTCAGTCTTAAACTTTATTTGCTGAAGAATTCCGGTCACAGTGGTATAAATGCTGAGTCATTCTGACCTGTTTCAGACGAACAGTTGGAGCATAAACTTGGGTAAGTGTTATGTCGATCGGTTATTTTTGTTATAGTCAGTAAAAGGTTAAAACTTTTACATAATGCAAGCTTGATCACTTTTACTTCGAAATCATTTATTGTTAACGTTAGTGGCTATTTCAGGAATTTAAGATATCGTTTGAAAAAAAAAAATCTACATGTTATGAAAAAACGGCGGCCATCTTTTTTTACATAATTTTATTGACGGGAGGGAGGTGAAATTATTTGGAAATAAACGCTTTAACTTTAAATAAAACATTTCTAAGTCATTGAAACATCTGATTAAACAAAATTTTTTGATTCTAATATGAATAAAAAATATAAATGTATTCAAGAAAATATTTAAACAAATATTTTTTAGTTTATACAATTATTCTATATTAAACAAGAAATTGATCAATTTGCAAATATGAACTCCTCTTCAACAACAATAATGTATTTATTAGCTATTAATAATTATTAGATAAACTAATACTACTAGTATTAGTTATAAGGGTGTATTTTTAGACTTATATACTTGAATTAAATTAATGAAATAAATACATTTTAATACTAGGGAAATTTCTTTTATTTGTGTGATTTGATTGCAAACAATTTTTTTTTGTCAGTCCACTCTAGTTATTATTCTTTTATTATTAGATAAACTAAGACTATACCTATATTCATACTACCTAATTAAATATATTTAACACTGGGGACATTCCTTTAATTTATTTTGTCTCATTAAAGTGATTTAAAAAAAAAAACAATTTATATTTGCAATGTCATTAGCTTATACTTCAGTCTGTCTTGAGCATTTTCCTTTGTTTTTGCTATAGATTCCACGTGGGACATGCATTGCAACCTGAAGGAGATCAATAAACAACCCAATTTGATGTTAACAATGATGTTGTTTTTAATCTACCTATCGATGAGAATGAAGTGTTGCCACTGTTGCTAGAACTCCGGAGCCACAACCTTGTCCACGATCTTTTGAGACAGTTATTGCTCTGTCTTTAGGATATGTTGAGACCACTGTTAAATTATTTTGTAAGTTGATATTATTTAACATAGATCATGAAGAAATAACATTGTCAATTTTAGTTTCTAATGTTTTTATGTGAGATTTTCATTTTGTTAATTTATATTTTGATTGAAATTATTTCAATTTTCAGTTCACTAATTTTAAAATTTAATTTTTAAATATTTTGTATACTTTCAGCTGGACAAGGATACCATCTGTGGACAAGGACACTATCCATTACTGTGGATAGCTATATTGCATTGGATGTTTTTATGTTTGTATTTAAATGTACCAGTACAATAATGTCGATGAGAGATAGAGATTAATTTAATAACTTTTATAGATAAAATGTTTTTTAATTTTGTATAGCATGATTTAAATTGCTTTTGTAATACTTGAATATTCTGTTACATTTGGGTTGTCACTATCTATTTGTATTGAAAATTTCATTGTAGTAGCTTTATTAGTTTAAAAGTTATTTATTTAAGTGTAAAAATGTCTCGGCCGCGGTCGCTTTTCATGAAATATTTTTTCTAACGTCGCATACATTTTTATGATCTGCATTTTATTTATTTTAAATTTACCTTACTTTTAGATGGACATTATCTATTTGTATTGAAAATTTTATTACAATAGCTTTATTAGTTTAAAAGTTATCTATTTAAGTGTAAAAATGTCTCGGCCGCAATCGCTTTTCATGAAATATTTTTTCTAACGTTGCATAAATTTTTCTGACCTGCATTTTACTTATTTTAAATGTGCCTCACTTTTAGATGGACATTATCTGTTTGTATTGAAAATTTTATAGAAATAGCTTCATTGGTTTAGTAATTATGTCATTTTTTGTAAAATTAAATTTTTCCACTACTGTCGTTATCCAAGCAATGTGCAAATAAAATCAAATTTTTTCAAATATAATACGTTAATTCACAATTCATGTGTTTTGTTTTGTTAAACATTGTATTGTAAATGTTTCCTCCAAATTTGAGAGCTCTAACTTTAATAGCCAAAAAGATACATGCAAAATAGTACTAAAAGAGTAATAATGCGATCACAGTCTTAAAAATTAAATACAAAGCTGAATAGTGGGGAAAAATAAATCACTAAAAAATTCATAACTTTTCTCCTATAAGTGATAGAAAAATTATCTTGGTGTCATGGGAAAGCTTAGAGCCAGCTCTTTCCAATGATATGCTCTTTGTGTATGTCAGATGTATTTGAAAATTTGAGTTGGTGTGCCTAGGTTGGTGCCAAACATTTCTGCTTTCATATCATTTGTGGTTGTCATGATTTGACTAAGTAAACATTGAGCAGATGATGTCACTGTGAATTGAGAGGAAAGAAATTATTCAGAGTAAAATTATAAATTTTATTTTAAAAACTGTATTTTTTTGTTTAATTTAATTAATCCTACTTAACTTACTGGAATTGAGTTTAAAAACAACAAAAAGTTTTTACCCATTACTTAAGGAAATAACTATTTTAATGATTAGCCTGATTCATTAAATCTTGCATTTTAAAGAAATTAAGCACCCTACTCTTAAACATTAAATTAGAATCTTGTTTCAGTATCAATGAACTTGTACATCTTCCCACAGCTCCCGACAGTTCTCATTAAAAAAAATTAAACCCACAATATATTTTAAGGTCAATTTTGTTTTCAGAAACAGAATGTCATTTGATTCCCTACCTAATAAAGATGAAGTGGACCCTGAGGTTGCTAGTTTCATTCAGATGGAATCCCAAAAAGCAGAACTTCAGGCCCAGGTAATCATATGTTATATCCTTTTAAGATGTTCTGCTTTCTGTTTCAATGTGGTTGAGCTTAAATATTAAAAGCACAAATATTTCTATGTTCTTAGAACTTAATAGGAATATATATGTATAAAAAATCACTCTTATAACATTGTAACCATGGAAGAAGCTTGTGATAAGTAGGTTTTGGTAGAACCCTGTTAAAATGAGACTCCTTATTTCTGAATTGCTTGCTAAAGCAGTCTGCTAGGTCAACATTGTCCCAAACTAATCCCCTTTAATTATCTACCGCAATTTTAGAATATTCTTTATATCCCTTTCATGCTATCAAATAGTATCAGTAATTAGGATTAACAATTTAGGATATGTTTAGAAGTATTTCAACTTATTGATCTATTTATTGAAAGTCATGAAATACTATGGCAGCTATGTTCATGTATTTTGCAATAAGTTCTACTAAGAGAGCTGCAACTGTTTGGAAAACTTTCAAGGGCTGTGGCACAATTAAAGTAGAACACTCACATCAAGAATATTCATAGTTGTCTTGAATGACAAAATCAATTACGCTTAAATCATGTATCCTCTATCTATTTACTTTTTTCTGTAATTCTTTTCTGTAATTCAGCGTTAACATGTTCCCCTGTTAAAACCAACGTCCCCTGGCCCAAGCGTTGGCACAAGTTCAGGAATAATGTTTTAGGAAAAAAATATTTCTTTTCATGACAATATTGTTCTGAACTTGCCCTCAAATTTAAAAGATGAATTCTACTCTCGAGTTACACAAATTATATACCTTTTAGAAATATTTTTAATTTAAATGCAATCCTTGTGGGAAGTCCCAAGGTAACAGTAACAAACTTCAAAAGTCAAGAGTAGTACCACAATTTCAACAGAAGTTATAACTTTGTTGTGAATGTGTATTTGATTGCTTTAAAAGTCTCAGTAACTTTCACTGACCAATAAAAATAATCTAAATGAAGATGCAAAGGTTTCAGTCTAAGAACATGGTTCTTCTTTTTATAAGAGTATGTACTATTCACTTCTCCTCATGTGGAGAAATTTCTTTGAATAAAGAATGTTCTGACATTGACTACACATTTTCTTTAAAACTGAATATACTTTTAGATATTTCAAATGATTATAGTTTTACAGACAAAATTTCAAGGAATGATTTGGCTCAATTTTTGTTTTATTTTGTTGCTACATTCCTGTTATACCCTAAAGTTAGCATTTGAAGCTTTGACATTGACCATGTGCTTCCGAACAACTTACTTTTGTGAGTAAATTTTGTAAAAAAAAAAAACAACTAACTTTAAAAAAACATGCCAACTTTGCAAGATTACACATGCAATTCAATAAGTAAAAGGAGGGAACCGTAACTTTAGATATTCAAGCAATTTCTAATTCAAAGCGGGCCAACCTGACTAATTTCTGCATAAATATATACCCGGTACTGATTTTTTTTTTCCGTATAAAAGTGACACCTTTTTGAACAATAATGTAAAATTTGTCATCATTAATATTAATATGTTCATAAAATTATTATATTTTAGTGTCAGGAATATATTACTTTCTGGTGCTCGGGCTTTTAAGTTAAAATAACAATCGGAATCCCTGACTTGACTGACTGCCATTTATTACACTGTTTAACAACTGATGGCATATTATGTTGTAATGCTGCTGTTTAAGAAGTAAAGCCCCACAACCATTTTCTTTAAGCTTTACTTTTTTTGGTCAAAATTGACACACATTTTGTGTCTCATGTTTACTGAGCCAATTGCCATTTTAAATAAAAATAATTTATGCTTCAATTTTATGTGTTCTTTTAAAATAAGTTCAAGAGAACAGCTTTCAAAAAGTGGATCTTCTATTATTATTATCTGAATTTAATTAATTTTATCCTTTGATTTCATCTCATTTTCAGGTTCATAAGTTGGCAGATGTCTGCTGGGAACAATGCGTAGACCGCCCACGGGATAAACTAGACAGTAGAACAGAGAGCTGTGTGTCCAACTGCGTGGAAAGGTTTATTGACACATCATTAACCATCGCAACACGTTTTCAAAAACTGTTACAGGGAGCAGCTAATATGTAGTAGTTTATTGCAGTTCATTTTGTGTTCATGGTTGATTCATTTTGAGTAAATAAACATTTCAATTTACAAACTGTGACTTCATCCATCCATCTGTTGAGCAGTTATCTAAACGTGAATGGTTGGATTAGTGGATATAAGCAAGAGTGATTCGTCTTTATAATTGCTAATGCATGTATATAATTTTTCTGTGTATTTTAACAATAAATTATATGTGCATCTGCATTTTTTAAATTTTAAGATGTTAGCAAAGAACACTCTGATTTGTATCAGAATCCCTGTCATGTTGACTAGCACTACTAATTGATAAACTGTAGGGTAATTGTATGCTTGTGCTAGTGGATCAGCTGTACAGTAATTATGATTGTTTATTAATAGGTCATTTGTACTGTAATTAAAATGTTTCTTTTGTTTAGTTGCTATTTTGAATTTGCAAATATTTGATTACATTAAAAGTTCAGGAATATGGTTTGACTTAGTTATTCATTTTAAATATTTACCTCTTTATGCAGTCCCAACTTCGCTGGGTGGGACATGTTGTGGAAATGTTAGACAACCGCTTGTCCAAAAGAATGTTCTATGGTGAGCTCGTGGACATAAGAAATGCTTTAAAGACAACCTAAAAGCCTCACTTAAAGTGTCTGATATAAACCCAGACACATGGGAAGAATTGGCAAAGGATCAAGCATCGTGGCATTCCCCATTACACAAAGGCACCATACAACGTGAAGCAAGAAGAACAGCTGCTGCAGAGCACTAAAGAAATGCTAGAAAACCTGGTTTAATTCCACACCAGGAGATGTCCCATCAATTTCTGCACTTACTGCACAAAAATATTTAGTTCTAGAACCAGTCCCATCAACCATCTGTGCACCCACAGCCAAGTTCACATTAGTGGTGGTCATGGTCGATTTCAACTGACTAACTATATGTTTAAAAATTTACACTACGCAAAAATTTGTGAATGTTTTTTGTTGCAATTCTAGGTAACATGACAAAAACTCACAACTTTTCTGTCATAAATTAAAAGTTATAAAACAGAAATACAAATTTAATAAGTCAGTGACACCAAGAAATTGTTTTCCCCAATCTTTTATTTGAAATTTGAGCTGTGAATACAAATATGTGACAGACATTGTGAGGCATTCGTATATATGCAATGGGATCCAATAGGAAACTGAACAGACTACCCACCAAAGGGGGTGCAAGCTGAAAACTGCCCATAACCAATAATAATTGTATTTCTTATTTATGGTAGCCATTGACAAATTGCCTGTTATAGTGAATGCCATTGTGATCTCTTTTTTTTTTCTTTCTATTTTCTATCTGATCAATTATAAATTTATTTATTTTTAATATATCAATGGGCAAAGATTTCTATCTTGCCCTATGAAATTATGAATACCGGTACAAAATAAAGAAGCAGAATTCTCAAACAATATTTTTTATTGATTAGAATAATTTTTTTCTAGAGATGTTAAAAAAAACAACAATTGTGTCGGAAACCATACATTTAAAAAATAAAAAAAAATTAAAGAATTTTATTTGTATGATTATCACAAAAAAAAAACACTACACAATGTCTCAAAAAAACACTACACAATGTCTTGACAGCATGGTTTTGGGCAGTTGTCAACATGATCACCTGTGTAAGGTAAGCATAAGGTGAGTGTACTGAGCAAAAGTGTGACAACAACTGAGTGGCACACAATCAAATAGCTCTGAGATCCATACCAAGAATACAACAGAAACAGTGAAAAACAATATGGCATTGGTTAAGTACACTTTGATGATGAAACTCGGATGAACAGCTAAGTTATAAATATCAAAAAGGCTTATTTCTAGATTGTCGTTTCAGAGATGAATATGTTACCTGATTCCAAACCCATTCTGACTTATTAAATGATGTAAAATAAAATGGGGACATGCCTACAAGCTCACATTCATTCCAAGGGTCTTGTGTTCTATGAAACTAATAATTTATTATTTCCTCAATGGTGCTGTATCAATATTGGTTAAGAAATTTGAAAGATATTAAGACTCTCATTTGCCTTTCAAAAAAAAAAGAAAAGCATTTAGGTAATGCATAATTATAGTATTCATGTAAATATGAACCAAAAAATGCTGTCCACACCTTTTGTGCATTGCTACAATTAGAATAAAATAAAAGATAATTGGTACTTACAAGTTATATTTTACAAAATTACTTTCAACTGAGGTCAATGGTGTTTTTTTTGTTTATCTATCAATCAACATTACCATCTTTCCAGAATATGATTACAACATATATATATATGTATAATATATATACATTTTTCACAATTTTTTCCATGATCAGATAAACTATGAAAGAAAAAGTTCTAATCAAAATCTGATGGTAAATATGTTGCTAGTTGAATTGATCAAAGAATTAATTCGTTTCAATTTTTTTAAGGTCAATACCAAAATACCATTTAAATAAAAAGCAATAATAAAGATGCCATCTATTATTTCCACAAAAACATATTTAATATATATAATATATCCTCCCCATGTATTTTCTCCCCCAACCTGTCCCCTCATCCACAACTGAAAAAGCTATTAAAATACTTATCATCAAAGCATATATTCAACCAAGTGAAACAAATATCAATACAGTCAATAGTAATAACAGTATCTTCATCCACAAACTTTATTCTTCAGAATTTCTTTTTGGAAAAATAATAATTAGATTCTGTATTTTACTGGTATGTATCTTTCATTTAGTCCTCAATTAGGAGATCTACTATGACACTTAAACAAATCCTTTATTTTTAAAATGAAATAATGTTGAGATCTAGTCAAAATCATAGGACTGGTGCATCAGCCAATTTTTTTTTCTTTCTAGCCATTCCTGGGTGAATACAATACAACAATTTTTGGCTATTAGCATGCCAATAGGTCAAAATTTATGACTACCATTTTTAACTCTTTTAAGGAACCCCCCCCCCCCCCCCCCCCCCTCCCCCCCCCCCATCTCCATGCATCATCCAGCTGGCACTTCAATGCCTAGTCCGTGTTTACTGGTACCTATTATAATATGGCCAATGATGATTTAAGCCCTTGTTTCAGAAATGAAATTGAGCTATCCATGATATGGGATCACACAATCAAATTCCAAATATTACTATACATCCTACCAAAATTATTTAATTAAATGTTTTTACAAATGATTAATTCTACTATAAATTGAATAAATAAATAAAATAGTAATCTCAATGAAAAGAAGCCAAAAGTTATTTGAGTGAAAATTCTATAATCAATATACGAATAACACAGTTTGAAAATAGAGAAAGCTTCATTAATAAAATAAATCATAAATAATTTAATAGATAAAAATGATTTTGATCTACATAATATTAATAATATATATTTTTTAAACATTGTCACAGAAACTCAATTAACTTATAGGTTTGAGACTTATTGAACTTATATGAAAAAATAGTTTCAGACAATGAGTACTTACTTTTATATTGCTGATACCACCAATATAATGTGTCTTACACTGGAGAAATTCAAGTTCAGCAATAAATTTAGAGCATATACTCATTAACATTTACATGATTAAAAATAAAATATATGTAGACTTGGAGTAGTATGACATTTACCGTGTTATTCAATCATCTCTTTTTAAAAAAATCTAATTTCTAGGAAAATCTTTTCTTATTCTAAGTGCATTGAAGTGTTATAAAAAAAATTATTATTATATAGCAGTCAGTAATGTAACTTATTACATTACACAATTATAATTGTTTTGTCCTCCCACAACAATATATTCAATCACACAAAGCGATCAACACATTAAATAGTTAACATTAGAGGCACAGTTTGGCACTAAATACGTACACAGATTTTAAACACACTGTAGTTCATGTTAAACATATTTTTTAGCACAGATATATAGTTTTCTATTATATTTAATAAAATATAATAATGTACAAGAATAGACATTAGTGATTCTTAATTCACAGATCGGTGGTTAAGGCAAGCTTTCGTTAGTAAACTGGATTTCTTTTTTTAGAATTAAAATAAATGGCATTGCTTGGCATTATAAATCTGTACATTAAGTGAAATTCACTTATTGTAGGCCAAAGAATGCAAATCTCATATTATATTTGAATACAGTACAGTATTATGTTAATGTGAAGTTTTATCTTGAGCTTAAATCCATGAAAAGCCATGAATAAGGGGAATAAACATTTCTTATCATTTTTTTTTTTAAAAACTGCGGGGATGAATGGGATTTCCAAAATACATGCACATATTTTTATAATATGATGACAATATAATGACATGTTTGAGTTTAAAATATAAAACAAATACACATATTTAGGAGGGAAAAAATTGGTCTCTGAGCAAATAAATATTTTTTAAAATTAAATGTTTAAAAAAAAAAAAAAGTATGTGCAACCAAATAGAATGTGAATAGAAAAAGATAATGACAGCAAACTATAATAGTTGACCCGAATGACAAAATCTTGACTTAGCATTCAATACCATAGTGCAAAAGCAGCCTGACAGAAACCCAGTTTGAACTACAAATATAAAAAAGTCAGTAAAAATACATTGAGCACTGCAGGTTAACAAAATAAAATTAAAAAATTGAACAACATGAGTATAAAGATCTATGACTAGGTGTTGCTGTTATATAAATGCAATATAATACAATGATACATGTAAGACAATACAGATGTTTGGGTGACCAGAACTGAGCTGGTAATGACTTAGAGACAAATCGAGGTCTGGAGAATAATGATTTTGCTTGTTTGGATTAAAGTTATTTCAGAAATTATTAAAATTGTTAAACTAAAACCCGGACTCCACCACACAAAAAAAAAGATAATTAAAATTACATCTCTAACGAGTCAAGTTTACATATGACAAGAAATGGAGTGTTAAATTAGTTTGGGGTAAGGGGCAATAAAGTGTACAAAGATTTAGAAACAAGTCCACATCTTATATCAATCGTATTTAGTAGTTGCCTTAGTATTTCTTGAGCCCAGCCGTAAAGTTTGCATTCACCAAAAAGAAATAAAATGTTAATTCGGGTTCAAAAAAGTTAATGAAAATAATTATTTTATTATTACTATTTACATAATCTATTTCTATATAGGTGTGAATAACATCAACATTTTATTTATGTAATCTATCTGTTAATTGATTTACTCCATGGTCTAAAAAATAACAAAAATAACCATCAACACTGTCAATGACACCCAGTTTGTAGCACCTTTAAAACAATCTCAGTTTGGTAGAATGGCTGGCCATTAATATCAGCAGCTGAATAGACTACAATATCTATGATATTTTGCAATACTAATCGTGTGTTTTGTTATTTCTAAAATGAATCCATTACTAATTGGAGGTATAATGTTAGTAGTACTATAGTAATTAATGATGGTGTAAAGGGGGGGGGGGGAGAGAGAGAAAGAGAAAGCCACCAAAAGACTGAACAATGTAACATTTGCTGATAATTTCTTAACAAAATGTTTTGATAATGATATTTTGCAATACTAATCGTGTGTTTTGTTATTTCTAAAATGAATCCATTACTAATTGGAGGTATAATGTTAGTAGTACTATAGTAATTAATGATGGTGTAAAGGGGGGGGGGGAGAGAGAGAAAGATGAAGCCACCAACAGACTGATCAATGTAACATTTGCTGATAATTTCTTAACAAAATGTTTTGATGTAGTTAACTTGTACTAAGGTTGTCAGGGCTTGTGGTTTTCCCAATGGCATTTTTTTTTTTAATGTAATTTTGTTTAAAAAGCAAGTTGTTTTGGTTAAGTCAGTGTGAAAAAACCAGACAACCCTATCATGCAGATATAGGTTTTTAAGCATTTGTGATCAAGTAAATATGTATATCGAGAATAACAGGTTTAAAAAAAAATAATAATAATAATTTAACAATAGATGTGTCCAAATAAAGACTTGATGTGAAAAGCTTTTAAAAGTTAATGTTCTCTCCCCAAACTCACATTGCATGTGAGATTATTTATTAGATTTTTTTCCCCACTTTATTTAATTTGTTTGATTTTTTTATTATTTTTAACTTAAACATGAATAAATTGAACAAAGAAATTTAATATAAACTGTCAGTTCAGGCATTTAAATTATGTAATAAATAAATGTTGGCATAGTAAAGTTAAATTTCAGACCAACCAAAATATTTAGAAAGTTGACTAGATCTTCACAGGCATAGACAAACAGTAAACACATTTTTGAGGTCTTACTATATACCGGTATTCCAAATTTGTATAAATAGAAACTTTTATAATTATTTTTTATGTATAAACAAAATATTTTTTAAAAATTCAAAGGGAATTTTCATTTGTAGTTAAATTATTTTCTGTTTTGTAACCACACAGCATAAAAAAGTATTCCAGAAAGAGACAGGTCAAAGCAACTTAGAAAATAAAATGCACACAGGTGGTGATGCGGAACCCATAAAGGGAAAGAGAGAGTAGGAGGCCTAAGATTACGTGGAGAACATGCCTGAATAGAGAATCTGAAACTGTCAAGGACAGAATTAGAGAGAATGGTGGCAGACACCAGGAAGTGAGATACTTGATGGCATATGTCCCTCTATAAGATGATGATTTCATAAAGAGTTTAGTCAGAAATTTTTATAAAGAGTTAAGTTGAAACATGTTCTTTTCCATAAAAAAAGGTGTCTTAAAATCCTTCCCATCATTAATTACTTTTACATACCTGTATAAAAAAGAATTTAAAAAAAAATTAATTCTATGACAAGTTGAACCTCTAGCACTAATGTAACTGCTAATTATAAGTTGAGAACTTTAATAAAAATAGAAACAGATAATTTTTGCTATTGAACATGAAAATATTAAGCAAAAGTGGGAAATGGAAAATTCAGTTGGTGAATATTCAGATTCAAAACTCAAATATTGTAAGGATTACATAATAAAAAAAAAAAGAAAAATAATTAGGTCTTTGATTTCAAATTTACACACACACAAAATGTCCTTTTGAATTACTTCCAAATTCTTTTCTTCTCTTGACTTTAATATAAACTTTTGAAATTTACTTTATTCAATAATCACAAGATAGCAAGACTATTCATTGTACAATTATCCATATAACTAAAGTCTGCAATAAATTGAGCGTTATCAGTAATTCTATTCAATATTAATTTCAATCACATATTTTTGCATGGAAAGAATTAGCCACACACGGGAATAGGGATTTATAGGTGTCTTCTACAAAACAAAATAAAAAACAACACTCAAAAACACGTAAAACCTGGTTGAGTCTGAGCAATTTAAATGTAACTATACAATGTCTACCAACATAATAACATACCTTGGTGCAAAGTAAGGTCACTAAATTTAACAATACAGTTAGGAGTATAGCTATTTTTTTAAAAAGATTCTTAGAAGATTTAATGAATAGGAAAATAATTTGGCTTTTCATCAAGGCACTGTTAAAAAAATTATGACTTTTGATTTTGGCAAAGACAATATTTTAATAAAAGGCAACTAGAACAATGATGGCACTTGGTTAATGGATATGTCCTCTATTTTTGCTCACACCGAGTGTCTTATTTCAACTTAAAATATTTTTTTTAAAAAGGCTTTTACATAGAGGCATCACAAAATGATAATTTGCCTGGACAATAATACTTTTAATTTTAAATCAGTTCAAAATTCAAACATTGTTATATTACTTCTTTTTCTATCTCTTAGCTAAGAAAATCAGTTTAAATGTCCATGTCCAAAAATTATGTAATATTTAAAAGGTTATTACCTAGTCAGAGAGTTAATTTATATGATTACCTGCACTTAGCAACCCTTGTTTCATATATGATTCTATACAGCTGCTAGTTTATTAATGATGAGTTTATAAAATCTGCACACATGAAAATTAAGGACAGTCTTTTAAAATGCTTTTAACATACATAACCATTACCAGCAATGCATTTTTAAATAAGAGGAAACCTGAATTATTTCAAAGGTACTTTTCAACTAAGAGATTGTAAAATTATTTTTATATATAAGTGAAAATCTAAATTATGCAATATTTTAAGGATCATTTCAATGAATATTAATAATTGAGAGTATTATTGTAAAAACAAGCTTATGAGGTAAGGAAATGTGCAACTTATAATATTAACTAACCAGAACTACAGTGGAAAAAAAATCAAATTTCTTGCATGTCAAATTTTGTTGGTGAAAATAGAAAAAAGGTAAAAATAAATCACAGACTTTTTCCCCCCTTTGTCTCCATGATGAACATGTTTTCAGTTTTGACACAATTTTCACACTTCAAACATAACTAAAACAATACATTTTGGTTCAGTAAGAGGTACATAAATACTGTGAGTACAATAATTCTCCAACTCCCCCCCCCACCAAAAACCTGACTAGTCATTCATTGAGCTCTTCATTTTGTTTCACAAAAATTAACTACCGGTATCTAGACACAAAAGTGAAGTTCCGAATCCATGCAAACAAGATATAAAAAGCCTGGTTAACTTTAATTACAGCCTCACTATTGAACTTTTGCAGCCAGTGCTCAAGTCTTGTAGGAACGCATGAAAATGGCGTTCATGAACTTTTTTTTTTTTACTTGCTTAGAAATAATACATATTTTAGCCTCTTGTTTTAAATTTCCAATGTCAACTTGATATCAAGACATTTGATTGAACTTATACACATATACATAGACATATATTAGTTAGTTTTGAGCAATTGAAATACAGTAGAATATTATGAATTACTGTTTTTAAAAAAACATGATCCAAGACCAACAACAAATAATTGAATATTATGAATTATAGTAAGAACTTACATATAAATTGTTAAAATACAAAAAAATATTTTGAAAAAAAAATTTTAAAATTGCATGATACAATGAGCACCCTGTCAGAGAATACAACTGAAACATTAGTCGGGATCAAGTTATGTAGAATAAGGCTTGAATAACGAGAGACATCTATTAAGTACAAGACTCTGACCGAAATATTGCTGGTGCTCAAAATGAGTTAAAAAAAGTAAAATAATCAAAATAGCATGTCAGATTGTCACATGGATGAGACCAGATACCTCATGGCAAGGTGTAAAACTAAATCTTTTGTCATGGATTTCTTATACAAAAATTATTTTTTTTTAAAAATTAGAATGTAAAAAAAAAAAAAAAAAAAAAAAAACAAAAAAAAAAAAAAAAAAAAAAAAAAAAAAAAAAAAAAAAAAAAAAAAAAAAAAAAAAAAAAAAAAAAAAAAAAAAAAAAAAAATTATTTTTTTTTAAAAATAAAAAAAAAAAAAAAAAAAAAAAAAAAAAAAAAAAAACTCAAGCGGCAGCAAAAATTAATTGCATGACAATGAAAATGGTAAAACAACAAACAAAAAAAGGGGAAAAAATTAAGCAATGGAGAAAACAAATGGTGAGAACTATATAAAGCAACATATAAAAAGTGAGCTTTGTGACTAGAAGCTGATATCAGTAACAACAAGAAAATAAACAATGGCAAAATAATGCAACAACAAGTGACCAGAAATAACAAATAAATATCTCAGTGTAAACAACAGGTTTGTTATTTAAAACAAACTACAACGTGATCAGGCATTTGGTATTACCAACAGTAGGTAGGTAGGTAGGGACTCTCAGACAGTTTGGGAACCATCAATTGCATGCTGCAAGATTCAACTCTTTTTTTAAACCAAATCATTTTAAGTTGAAAAAGGCCCAGGCTAATGTTGAATTTTAAAATCACTAGTATTCTCTTATTTATTAATAACCTATCAATACATATGTTGTGTAAATGTGCATAATCTAATTTTCTTTTTCTTATTTTGCAATTTTTCTATTCATCCAACCAAAACCATACTAAAAAAAATTAATTAATTGAACTTAAGTTTGTATAATCCTCTTATAAACTTAAGTTATTCTTTACATACTGTACATTAAAAGATTTAAGAATATACAATTATTTTGCGCAAAGTTCCCAGTTCGTATATAGTACAAGAGATCAATTTTTGTAACACAATTCATCTTATAATATTTAGTGAACTGTTCATGTAATGTGAAAAGATAGGATATTTCCTCTATTTGAAAATTTGTTAGTAAAATGATTTAAAAATTGTTTTTTAACTGTGGGGGAGCGCTTAATTTTTTTTTAGATTTCCAAAAATATTTTTTGAATATAAAAAACCTGGATTTAAACCCTCAAAAAATTAAATGATGGGAACATATCTTAAGTAATTGCACTTAGACAATCAACAAATGTTGATTGGTATGATAAGAACTCTTAAAAGTTCTTTATCATTGTACCAACAAAACTAGAATGCAAACATATCAATATGAATTTTAGGATTTTGAGCAGCTGAGATCCTAAAGTAGTCATAGCTCTGCAAATCTACTACAAAAGTGAATATTTGCTATCCATTTAAATTTTGGCAATGGGTGAAGCGCAGGTAACATGAGCCAGTATGTGAGCACCAAGTTGTCAACCAATGAACAAACAGATAAAACAGACTGAGATATTAAGTTTTAAGTGCACAGACACAAGTTACAACAACCAGACATGAAGTCGCTGCAAAGCCTTCAGGGCTGCAGAGCAGGCAAACAGAGTAGCTATCTTCTACTGCAGGTCAACATCATCATCTACTGGATTGCCATCCATGTCATCATCATCCTCACAGGCTCGCAGGTTGGGGGTCAGATTACCAGAGACTGGCTCTCGATACTTGCTTGAAGGCCCTGTAGCCAAGCTGGGTCGTACTATAGCTGAGCCATATCTCTTACGGCAGATAGAGGGGTTGAATGGAAAGATGCCTGCTTTCCTAAAAGTGGAGTGTAGATTTTCTGCTGACATGTTGCGATGGTAAAGACGGCACAAAAACTCACAGATTGAGGATGATGATATAGAGGCTGTCTCCGATGAGTAAAGGGGTTTCTGCAATTCATAGCAGAGCTCACGCTGAAAGGTGTTGCAGCATCCTACAGCCATGGGATGGAGTTGGGGGTTGAGTGTGGTTTGAGCCGTCACAAACACAACCTTGAATGCAGAGCCAAGGTCAATTACTGCCTGGTTCAGGCATCGGCCAAGGTTTGAGTCCAGCAAGAGGACAAGTGTGTCCCCTGATCGACCAGGAGCTTGTGACAAAAAGTGCTCTCTTAAAAAGGACACTAAGACTTCAGGTGTGGCCCGCCCAGATGAGCATGCAATGCCTCCTGCACCAGGGGTGACACCAGACAGAACTGATTTATCCAGGGTCTTCCCAGAGAAAATAAGAAAAGGAGGCAGGGCTTGGCCAGCAGCACTTCCACAAAACAGAATGGTTGATGGCACTTTGCCCAAGAAAGTCAGCTTCTTGTTCAACTTACTACTGCCATTGACGCTTCCACCATTTAGACTCAGATCTTCTGGGACAGATATTTCTCCATTTTTCAGCATTGTCAAGGGTAGCTCCACTAGGCTAAAGATGCAATGTGGGCTCTCTTTCATGTTGTATGTGGTTAAAATCATGTCAAGCTGGTTAAAGTGCTGCTTTTCTGGTCTTTCATTTTTGGTCTTTCTGGACTTTCGGATGTAGCACTCTGGGTGGCGTGTCAGAAAACTGCGGAACCATTTAACAGTCAGAGGTCTACCTTGGGGTCGTTTCCCAAGATGCACAGCATATTCTGAAGCCATTTTAACAACATCAAGCCTAGTGTACTTCATCCCCTGCTCCTTCCACTGCTTTAGCTGAGTAGCAATGTTAGTCTCTTCAGACTCTGAGAAAATAGGCCGCCTTCCTTGTATGATGACATCATTTTCTGGAATAGCAGGAGTTGGAGGATCATCTAGCAGCTGTTCAGGGGAGGCAACTGATCCATTACAATCTTCATGGCTATACAGCTCCAACATAGGCCCCATGTCCATCACCATTTCTTCTCCATTCTGATGAGTCTCAAGTTTATGCTCAAAAAAATTTAGTTTTAACTTTTGGGAATCAATATCTCCATCTACACAGTCCTCTCCTTCCCATTCAACATCACTGGCATTAGATGGAACCAGGGCTATGGGATTACATGTACTGTTCAAATCTCTGACTTCTACTTTCTTTTTCACATGTTGAGGTTTGGTCTGCAATAAAAAGAAAAGATTTTACTTCATTTCTCAAGGTTTGCTTTTCAGATTAAATAAAATTTGGATTAGACGTTAAAATTAACATTGGCATTTATGTTATTTGTTATCTTTTCTCTATCTGTCTGTCTTCTAGCTGTTTTTCCTAAATGTGTTATACAATATTAAAATGTTATTATGTGAAGAGATAAACCTAAATCAGCGATTAAAAAAATTAGAGTTTTTTTGTGAGTAGTTGGTTCCTTTGATAAAATTACAATACACTTTTGTTTAACGACTCTTCAAAAGAACTATCTAGCTTCCTATCATTTATGTTTACATTATGTATAGAAAATATTTGTGCCACAATTTTTATTTGTAATTAAGCTGTGTTTAAATAAATTCTTGAATATTTAAATAAGCACTATCAAGTGAGGAAATAAAATTAACAAATAGATTTTTTTATTAAAAGTTTAAACTAAACAGTAGGAAAAAAATATTGAGGTCCATTTTACACAGTTCATATTAAGACATCTGGGTAATATGATTTCTTTCCCCTCAAATCCTATCCTAGACTTTTGAGAGAGTCGGATTGTTTAAATGTCATTATGGAGTGGTAAAAAAAAGAGTTACATGCAGCTTAGGAGCTAGAGCTGCAGGTTGCCGACCACTGCCTTGGTCAATAAGCATTCTATTTTTATTATCAAAGACAAAGAGATTAATTTCTTATGCTTATAATTTAACAAAATAAATTACTTGTTATTTTTATTTGATGATCATTGGAAATGGTCCAGTAGTAATTTTATTAAGTCATTTTGGCGAATGATTTGGCTGTTTCAGACAATCCAAGACCAGAAAACTCATCTGTGTTTAGGAAAGGGAAAAGTACTCTCCCCAAACGTGATAAATGGCATATTGCCCAGATTATCTGAATTTACTGATTATTGAATCATTGCTATCAGAGCCTTCCATAAATAATTTCACGCGTCGGGGGGGGGGGGGGGGGG
>CAXITT010000290.1:764326-778877 GCA_964033795.1 Lymnaea stagnalis
ACTATTGGCCACTATTAGCGGTGCTGACTCTAGCCTCTGGTATGTACGGAATATTAAACATTAAACAAGCTCAACGCTCGAAACAATCGATTAATGTATCGTGATCGTGTGGAATTCGGGAAAGAGAATTACTTTTATTTCAGATTATGATCCGGTAAGTCACAAAATCTGGCAAATTCCGAAATCCGGTATATTCCGGATTCCGGAATCCGGTTGTTCAGGATACATGTAAATCCGGCGGAACCGGATTTCACCAGATAGTGCAAAATCCGGCGGAACCGGATTCCGGACCGGACTCCGGCACACCCCTATTAAAATGTGGAAATGGCAGTCATAGAATTAGTACTACCACATGAAGTGGGATGGAATGAAAAAAATGGTTGATCGGGGGGTGGGTGGTGTGATCTTAGTAAATGCTCTAGGGCAGGGATTCTTAACATTTTTGCAGTGCCACAGGCCCTCTATGTTTTAAACACCCTAGTCTTCTGCATCTCGGGGCTGGGGAGGTACTTTTACCCCTGGTTAAGAACCAATGTTCTAGTGAAATGTATCTGTCTCAGGTGCAGTAATTTGATATCCATGGGAGGTGAATTTCTTAAGGGATTGTAAAGGACAGTAGTGGATACACTGTATTTTTATAGGGTGGGGTGCAGAGATTTATGATGCTATATTTGAGGAGGGAGTCTAATTTTTTTGTGGCGATTTTTGACATGGGGGGGTGTTTGAAAATCAGCAAATTTTGCATGACGTCATTTATGCATGGCCCCTCAGATGCAATTATATTAGAACTAAATTTGTTTAGGCATATTACTATGATTTAAAGATAAATAAATAGACCTTGGTCTATGTTAGGAGGTTAGTTAGGTCTATAATTATTTATTAAATCCAGAAAAATGAGAATACATCAATATGAAAGTTGAGAGTAAACTTGGTAACCAAGATATTAATTAATTGAATAACTTTTATAATTAACACTGATTGAATTAATATTGTTTATAAAAGGTCTAATTTCAGTAATTTGCCTAATGTAATATTAACAAGAATTTTCCTAGGCCTAGGCATCTTTTTAGGATTAGGCCTTTTTATTATTATGCAATAAGACTACAACTGGGTAGCCTTACCTACTAAAATAAATGTAATTTGCCTATATTAGTATAAATTTATTATATAAGGCTTATAAATAGGATCTAATTATGTCTATAGTTACAGTAAGATTATAATATACTAAAATTATACTATGCCTGTTAACTGTTATGTTTATGTCTCTATAAAGTATAAAGTCTATGTAAATGTAAAAAAAAAAAGGTAGGCTTAAAGCCTAAAATTAATAATATTTCATATGATATAGTAACAGGCAGTCAACAATTAAGAAAGAACACATTTCTAGGTAGAACTTCAAAAGTTATTGCTAAATTCCCACAATTAACCCTATCAGAATGCACTCTTAAATTTCAGTGCCGAGCGATTCGCCATTTCTTCGTCATTCGGGCTCTTTCTTTTCTTCTTTGAGTGAGTACCTAAATTTGACTCACCTGTTTAAAACGCATGTTTGCCACTTAGTGTTGCTGATCTTAATATCGAAAAAGTAAAGAACACATATTTATTGACTTCTTGATCATTAGGACCAAGCCAGTTTTCGAAAATAAAACATTGCTTTCCACAAATGTGTGGATATTCACAAAAAATCAACAAGGGCGTTTGCCATTTTCACCATGTAATAAGCAGTGTAATGCTAGCCAACAGTTCGTTTCACTCGACTTCAGCAGTACAAAAATGAATCGAAATGCTTATATGGCATGTGTTATTACATGACATGTATTTCCCCATAGCTTCATGCACTGTTTTGGTAGGCCCAGGCCAATGATTGTTTTTGCTTATAAACAACATACGATAATTCCTTTATTGCTGATTTAATTAAACTGATAAATTTGGAGGAGTGATTATTTGCCCGTAATATTTTTAATTTAATTCACTAAAACTAAATAAGTCTAAATTACTCTAAGTAAGTCTAAGTAGCCTACAGCAGGAACGTTATTTCAGTTATTTTTTTTTTAAAGGTTGAGAAGGGGGGGGGGGGGCAACACTTGGGCGGCTTGTTGGGTTGGTTTTTACTGGAGATGCCACAGTAGGCCTACATTGTAATTTTAATAAAACCTGCAAGTTCCACAAATGACGTCCCTGGTTTAAATTAAAGTAGGCTTATTAAGTAAGGTTTCACATGNGGGGGGGGGGGGGGGGGGATATCAATGCATTTGTGTGATGCGAGTGTATACATTTTCGTGAAAAATTTTTTTAGGGTAAAAATCGTCAAAAATAGAGTGACATCATATATGGATTCGGAATGGCTATAGGTACCCGGTACCTATAGTAGCAATTGGCTATTCGGACCAGGCTGGTCACGTGAGGGCTTTATATATTCGGTTGGCCACGTGACGGTTATGACGGATACTTCCGTTTGGGTTGCCATCTTAGAACCATTGTTATCAATCGAAAAATGGGCCATATTTTTTAAGAATTTCATGCAGCTTTGACTTTGAAGAAACACGAAGCTCAATGTAACGTACAGCTAAAAGCAAGTAAGAATACGGTTATGTTTATAATTTTATTGTATTTTTTAATTCTATTTTAAATATAGTTCTATAATCATTAACAAGACATCAATCAAGATTCAAGATCAAAGTTGCTTTTTTTTTTTTTGGCGGCAAATCGGCTACTGTCTTATCTGTAATTATAATGAAAAGTTTGGCTGCGGCTATTCGGACCCGGTATCAGAAGTGGATACTTCAATTTTAATTCATCGCAAAAAATATTATTATTCACACTTCCCATAAAACAAATGATCTTTTGAATAAAAAATTGGGAGAGATCATCCCGCGGCCGCCATCTTGGTTATGGTGACCCACGAACTTATTTCCTAAATGTAGGCACTTGAATACAAAATTTAAAAAAATTGAAATAATTTTTTAAATAACACAGTTAGTTAGAGCAAATTTCAAATAAAAAAATTAAACCAGAATCAACTTTTTAATTTTTAGCTTAAATACTTTTTGAGCTATGAATTTTTAAAGTGTGAGTTCGTTTGGTATTTTTTACTATGGACGAAACCTCCACTTCTTGTGACCTCATTCCGCTGATCTTGTCATGTGCAATTACAATATACTTATACTTTATATAAGGCAGCGCATCGCCTTATCACTAAAATACTGTTTAGGGTCGACTTAGTTTAAACTTTCAACTTTGGCACATGAATAATTAATTAGTTTTCCATGACAAATGGTATAGTAGTTTTTGCGCACGGCAAACTCTTATGAATGAAACTCTGAGGTAGTACTACGATACAGCCATTATGTAAGTGGCTGTGAATGGTTGCCAATGACAACGTGTTGCACACGGTAAATTTTGATCATTTATAATATCAGACCTGTTTACTCTTACGAATTTGGCGTACAATGTACGATTTTGAGATGTCTTTTACGATTGTACGCTGAGCCCCGTCAAAACGATTTTCAGAGAGCCGGTGAAAAAAAAAAATTCCGATTAAAATTCGTTTTTTGAAGTTTTGAAGTTTTAGCCTTTTCCAATTAAAATCGACTGGTGAATGGAACGAGAAAAACGATTGGTTGTAATTTTTTTTAAAAGTTAGGACCATCCTTCATTATATTATGTGCGCACTGAGAGGGGAGGTGGGGGCTGTTAATGAAGGAGATTTGAGGTATACGGGACGCATGGGTGGGGGTTTGGTCGGAGTGCCAAAGGTTATAAAAATATCACCGCAAAGTATCGTATTGATGGTGATGATTGTCATAGTGTTGCTTTGTGTGTCACACTGAACCAGGGCTGCCAAGCCTTGGGAAATTTCCCAAGATCTTGGGAATTCAAGATAAAGTATATATATGTATATCCAAGACAAAAACTCACTTTTTTTTTTTTTAATTCCCAAGATAAGTTATCTTTTTAGAAAAAAAACTCATCATGATCTTGGGAAATATTTTGACCAAATCTTGGGAATTAAAAAAAAATTGAGTGGCAGCCCTGCACTGAACTAGTTAGCTGCGTCACCGGTAATATTTATACTATTCACTGCCATCCCCTTTGACTGCTACCAAGCGTGTGACGTAGTTTTGTTCCCTTGAACCGCATCAATTGTGAAAACGGAGAAAACTAGAGACTATACGGTTTTTACAATAAAATACATGATCCCACTGTTCTGCAATGGAATGTTGGATGTGGGCATATTTTATAAGAGCTTGTCAGCGGCATTTTAAAAAAAATATGTGTAGAACTCGCAAAGCAGCTCTTTACCTCAGCGATCGTAATACGACAGTTTGGTATCACTACTAATACTGCCCCCCCACATCCCACCCCATTTTTTAAACGGAAAAAAATCAGACGATAGCTCAATTTTTTCCCCCAGTAATGAGGGGGGTGGGGGGTGGTTCTGCCCGGTGGAAATAACTTTCGTCACCAGCACGGAAAGACGAATTACTGACTACAGTGTGTTAAAACTATGTCATGTTCAATTTTACAACTACAGGGATCTCTTTATGAAAAACACAAAGCATAAGTAGCTTAAAGGAGTAGGCCTATATGTTTACTGCGAAATATTGTAATATTTTTTATAGCCTTAATAATAATAATAATAAAAGGCCTAATTAGAATTCACAGATTTTCAGATGAAGGTTGACTCTATAAGAGACAGGATAATTATTATATGCATAAATGTAGGTGCAGTCTATTGACCACAACCCCCCCCCCCTCCCTCCCGTCATACGCATCCTGAGCGCGTACATAATACGTAATAGTTAGATGGCCCTTTGTTTTACGTAATAGTTAAATGGCCCTTTGTTTTACATAATAGTTTGATGGCCCTTTGTTTGACGTAATAGTTTGATGGCCCTTTGTTTGACGTAATAGTTAGATGGCCCTTTCTTTGACGTAATAGTTAGATGGCAGAGGTGGACTGGGGAGTTCAAGCGGCCCGGGGAAAAAAAAAGCGGCCCTATCTTCATGAATTTTATTTTTATTATATCACCGGTCCTAGCGCCCCATCGGGAATCTTCCCTGTGTCCCGGCGGCCCAGTCCACCCCTATTAGATGGCCCTTTGTTTTACGTAATAGTTAGATGGCCCTTTGTTTTATTTATTTATTTAGGCATTTTTATATAGCGCTTACCTTAAAGCTCTAAGCGCTTTACAATTATTAAAAACATGTAAACCAAGTAAAATAAAAATGAGACATTAGGATAGTAACTATTATACTATAGAAACAATTAAAATGGCTATAAAACGAGGACACTTTGGCACGTTTTGGCCTATACTACAAGGTGAGGCTGGGGGGGGGGGGGGTTATAAATATTTTATAAAACTTTTTGATGTTTATTTTGCGTACCAGGTATGTTATACATGAATGTCCCATTGTCCAAATAGCTTTGACGTTCGAATTTGGCTACATTGACGGGTGTGCACATTGCCTGATTTTAATGTTACCATTAATGGAATCAGCTATCCTTTTTATTTTCAGTCCCCAGTTTAGTTTACTTAGTGAGTATTTTACGATATGGCCTCGACACAAAGAAAGGCATGCGAAACCGATGATGAAGAAGAAACTTCTATCGATAAACATCAGCTTCAACAAAAGATAAAGAAAGTTTATAGTCTTGCTTGGATATAAGACACAATTTACTGTGTTGAGGTCTTCATAGAAGGGTCCATCATACGGGCGCTGCACATTCTGCAAGTCGGCCTTTTCAGTAGCAATCAGAGACAAAATGATTGGTATGGATTTAGGAGATAGTGTGCATGGCGCAGTTCTGAATATTTAAATCTATACATTCAACACCGCCATCCACATTTTCGTAATGTCAGTTGTGGGTGGGGGGGGGGGGGGGAGGATGTTCCTCGGCAGAAAGTACATGCGGTATTTAAAAATACTACACTATTCATCCCGAAACTCTGAAAGTCCTAAAATAGCACAGTTATATCTCGAATGCTGTAAAATACCAGCCAATGTTTAGCAGGAATTACCGTCGTGATGTTGTCAAGATGTATTTTTACAAATGAACTCGCTAGCTATACCTAAACTCAGTAGTAGAGAAATTACAGTAATGGTTAGTCCACCGAAGGGTAAGGCCACGTGTTACGTATAATTCGGTGGGCTACGCCAGTGGTTCTAAAATTTTCGTTTCCCTGCGCCTATGCCACACTGCGTTTTTGTCGAATTCTAAACATGTACAATTCCAAATAGCGAATACACCAATAAAATAAAGGTTGGATAAAAATAAATATAACGTGTATGTGGGTCACTGAGCGCCATCTGGAACGGCAAACAGCAATTGCTTAGTGGGTTACTGTTTGCACCACTACCGAAAGTTGTCACATTGGTTTAAAAGTGTAAATAAAATAATGAATTTTTAAAAATATTTCGCAACACCCCGATGAGGAAGCGCAGCCACCGGATATATACAACAGATTTTGTTAAGTTTATGGGGGGGCTGGCTGCTGGTGTTTTAAAGCTCACTGTACCGTACACACAAAAAGGCGGGGAGGTGGGGGGGGGGTCCCAATTTGTTACCGGGTAATTCATTCTTATTTTAATACATTTTATTTTATGCTTATCTGAAGTCAGGTTTGAACTTTCACCAGTGATTTTATTTTGACCTGCGACAGACTGGGATAATGTGATCAGCACGTTAACCCAAATAGTAATTGATATGTATTAGCAGATACATGTCTGCAAAACAAAGTGACCGCAGTTAACAGCTAACGTCAGTCATTTACTGTTTACCTACAGTTCCATATTTTGACGCCAGCTTAACTCGATTCCACTGAACTGGCTATAGGAGTAGTTATTGTATACATTAAATATACTGTATTTTTTTATTTATTTACTATCATTGTACGATTTTAGGAGTTTGGGGGTAAAAAGGTCTGCAGTTGTAGGGCTATGGGGTTGTAAATTTAGTGAATCATATTAATGGTCAAATACAAATACATTTTCTGAACTGTACTGTGCATGTCTTAAGTGTACATGTTATCTCACCTGTACAATTCTATGTCTGAACTGGGCATTCTTATTTATGACATGTACATGTCTATTTCTCACCTGTAAATGTTCATCTCGCAGCTTGCTATTGAACATGGCATCAAATTCATGGAGACCAGTGCGAAAGCCAGCATTAATGTGGAGGATGCATTTTTCACACTTGCCAGAGACATCAAGTCAAAAATGGACAGAAAAATTGTAAGTTTTTTAAGAGTGGCTAGAAATATAAAGTCTAACCAGTAGTGTTTTACAGCCAGTGCCAGATTAACCTAAAGGCAAATTAGGAAAGTACTCTGGTGTCCCCCTAAAATTAATATTTTTTTGGTGGGGTGAGAACTTGAGTTGATCTATGACTGATATACTTGTCATGATGTAATCTATAGTATATATATGAGCATCTCGAACATTTCCATACATAAGCCATGCATAACAAATTGTGTATTAACTGGCACACCATTGAAGTGATGTTAAAAAGTTGCCCTAGAAATATGATAAAAACTTAATTTATTTTCCCCCCATGCAACTGCAAGAATTATTTTGTTTCAAAACACATCAGCATTTCAGCTGAGCAGAAAGGGGGAAATGGATGTTATGTCATTTTTTTCTTGAATGCACTTTTGTTAAGAATTGAATAAAAAATATATTATTTTTATTGAGTCATTTTAAATTATGGTACTATCAAATAAATCACTGCTGGATAACCAAATAATGGTTTCATAGCTTTGGAGAGCTTTTACATAGCACAGACCTGTTTACTCTTGCGATTTTGGCATACAGTATTCGATTTTGAGGTGTATACATTATATATACTGAATTTTTACTTTTTACTATTAAGATAAAGTATTAGACGATTTTGTGATGACATTGTGCGATTTTAAGAGTTTTAGGGTAAACAGGTCTGATAGCATGAAATATCCATTATGTGAGAACTAGCAAGGAAGGGATGGCAACATCATAGAACTATCAAATATGTTACTACCATACTTGCATGCCTATAAGTATTAGAGTACGATACTGTATTTTCCGGCATATAAGACGACCCCCTACTTTCCTTTTAAAATCTAGGGTTTGGCTGTACACCAGCTCATAAGACGACCCCGGCGTAAAAGACGACCCTCGACTTTAAAAGATTTTCATGGGTTAAAAATTCGTCTTATACGCCGGAAAATACAGTACCTGTAGTAAAAATAGAAATATTATTTATGTCAACCTTTTCTTTTATGGATATTTAACTCATGTTCCTCATGTTACAATTATTTATTACTTGCCCCATGGCAATGATTATTTATATCTTGTTACTGATACTGTCACAATGATTGTCTCCGGTTTTACTAGGATTCATCTGGCCAAACGAACAAGCCAGTAGGTTACCAGCTGAGAGACGGAGGGGCACAGAAGAAATCCTTTTGGAAATCGTGTACAGTACTATGAGTTTTTTTTGTTTGTCTGTCTGTCCGTTTGTGTGCTTTTATAGAGTTGAAAGGATCAGTGGCTTTGATAGAGACAATCTTTCTTGTACTCTACTGTTAATTTGAAATGTTTGCCAGACAAATCAGAACTGTTACTTGTCTTTTTTTATGATAACAGATGGAGGAAACAGCAGTTTTTAGTCATGGATTTTGTGTGGGGGTGGGGTTCTTTGGCAGGCAGTGATCTGCTTGTTAGTGGTTCTTTGTTATATTAATGTTCGTGGGTGGTTGTTTAGGACAGTCATGATGGTAGGTGGTTTCAGAGAGTTTGTGAGGTGTGGGAATGGAGCAATACAGTAAAGTTGAAGAAGTATTTCTTCAAGCTTGAGATAAGAATTTGTTAAAGAGATACAATTAGCCTAGCCGCCATCTCCATACCCTGTGGCAACTATCTGCTAGCGCCTTAAGTGGCCATCCATATATTACATAAGCAAAAAAAGTCAAATTTCACTCTCCCTCTGTGCCAACCATATTTTTGTTGTAAACCACGTTTCCCACCATTTACGTATTGAGTTTTCACCCCCTAAAAGAATTTATGTTAGTGTATTGGTAGACTGATATGATGTCCCCGAAACTGTTAGAAAATGTGTCACTGGTTTTCTTCTCTGTTTTGTGTGGCCTAATGGTTGCCAAAATATTGCCCTAGGGAGTCGCTTCTACGTGACAGGGGCACCACAAAAATATACTTTTTTTTAAAATGCTATTACCAGTTTCAATCCAATATCACAGGACATGACATCTACCAGAAGCTCCTACAAATGGCTACTAGATGGGACTTGGTAATCTACATAAGTGTTTCATTTATTTTACCAGGAAAAGCTTTATATATTATGTTGAAGTGGACTTGTTAAATTGAGATCAGCTACCTCGGAAAAACCTACATATGGCAAAGGAATAAAACATTTTTGAGAATCACTTACATAGCCAACAAAATAATTTTGTCGCAAGTTCTGAAACATTCAAAATTGAAAATTGGCTAAAATATGACCGTTACTAAAGGGATATTTAATGAGTCTTTTTACAACACTAAGCAAGACAATTGCAATGTTATTTTTACAGCTTCAAAATGGCATTTACTGATTTTTGGGTGCTGGCTTTACTAGCTATATAATTAGGCAATCTATGGGCTATCATAATTTCAGAAATATTATTGCAGAATTTGTACATCGATCTTCATACAGTCTGCTGAGTCAACCCCCTCTACCATACACACTTGTATACAAAATATCTTTTAAAATCAAAACACACACACACACACACCCCCAACCGCAGGGGGTAAATAATGTATGGATGGCCCCTTATACTGGTATTTCCAGTAGAAGGATTTTCAGATTAGTGTTTTCCTCGCTGTCAACAACACAAGTTCCCAACACCAAGCTCTTATGGACAGGGGGTTTCCTTGTTGGGAGTGTGGGGGTGTAAACAGGGGCCAAGTGTCCCAAGATTGTGTAAACCATAAATTATCAGCACAGCAAACTTTTTGATATAATGTTTTAAAACAAATGGCTACCCGGTAGGTCGTTTTTGTGGTCAATTAGTTTTAGTCATTGAATAAAATTTAATTGTATGACTTTCTCATGCTTGGGAAACACTGATTTTCATTAACATTACTTCTCATTTAATTTAGTCTTTATATATCCTATGTTGAAGTAACACTTTGATGAACCCTTCTAACATATTATGTCTATAATATCTGTACAAGAGTACAAGTCTTGAGATTTATAGATTTTAGGTTTTTTTCATGGGCAGCATTTGAAAAGGTAAGATAAAGACGCTGATATCACTGATTTTTCTAATAAAAGACCTTTGTTATTTATGCTGGTTTAGAATTGAAGCCCGTCTAGACCAATTGTTATAGTGGTGAAATACTTTGAGTTATGGGGTACAACTTGTGTGCATAGGGTAATGATATCTTGTCTCCAAGGTAACTTAAATCCTCTGTTGCTTTTTGAAGTGGGGGACTAAGGTCCCTGTTTCTGTACATCCTACAACAGCAATTGGCCATTATGTGTGAAAAAAATTTAGGTTAACATGTGTCAATGGTTTAATTAAAAATTATTGGCACAAAATTTGTGTGTGTTCATCCATCTTTGGTGTGCACTAGCACTTTTTCTAATGGATTAGTCATCCATTTCTCTTCTGGATTAGCCATCCAGATTTTTGGTCATTAATAAAATTGAACCATAAACATAACATGATAACATGTCGGTTAAGGAATTTTTTTAATTACCCGGTACCGATATGTGATGGACACTGTTTGGTGTCACATGTGCTATATATATATATATACTACTCTGTATTATTTTCCATTTATTAAGTTTAGCTTGCTTAATTGAGAAAGCATTGATAATTTGTTGTCATGCTGTATGAGTTGATGTAACTCGAAAGATTGCAGAGTTGAGTTTGTTAATATTTTATTTCTACACTAATTTTCTGGAGGCTGCATTATCCCTGAGTTTCACCTTATATCTGGGTGCAAACATGTTGTTAACTAAGACATCTAATTTCGAGTGTGCCACCACCTGACTTATGTATACTATATTTCTAGCCAATCATTGATGCATGTTGTATTTGCTCCTTATGAAAAGTGTGATGAGAAGGGCCTGGTTGGTCCATCAAATGTACAGAATGCTACTTAACACTCTCCACTTATCTCTCTCTTCTTGTTCACATTTCTCTGTAAGTTCATATCTGACCATATCTGTCATTTTTTAAAAATTCCTCTCACATGATCATCTAAGCCTCTTATTTAGTCTTATATTGACATAGTCAACTCAAAGAACTCGTTTGTATCCAGCCAGATTTTTTGTTTGCTTCAATGTTGATGTATTCTTGCTTCATGTAAACAGTTCATTGTATTCCCCTTTTATGTTACACAGACCCGCTATGAGAATTATTATCAGAATTACTATCTCTGTATACAATGACATAGCTAATGCTGACATAGATAAAAGGGGAGGGCAACTGAGGGCTTACCTCAACAACAAAAAATAAATTGAAGACATTTCAAATTTCTATACCTTGTTATATATTATATTAACTTCTGATTTACTAGACAAAAAAAAAAAAATTATTGTTTGACCACTTGGATAAATTTATAGCAAAAAAACAACACTAAGAATAATTTCCCATTACCGGTAGTGATAAAATTTGTTGATGTTAAAATTTTTGTCCGTAAATTTTGCAGTTTTATAATATCAGCTAGAATTTCATTCGAACTATAATTTTTTGTAAATCTCAAATTGCTCCAAAAATGATACTAAGATTTTACACAATTAGTGTAATGTTTCATTATTACTGGTGTTTGAAACAGTTAAAACATGTTCCCACTAATTCTTGGCAGTAGATATTGGATAGAAATGTGGTTACTTTGGCCCACACTTGAACAGTTTTCCCACCAAAGGCTTCAATTGCATTACATTTGGCAGTTATAATCTAATAACTACTATGACATTGCTACAACTACTATACTATACTACGACATTGCTGTTACTACTATTATACACTACTATGACATCGCTACTACAACTACTATACACTAGTAATGACAGTCGTATACACTACTTTGAAAACTCTGTGCACTACTATTGACCACCCTTAACACTACTATGACAGTACAACACACACATACTAAAACAGTCATACAGATTTTTTGCACATGTGATATTTGTTTAAGACAGGAGGACATGTTGGCTTGCACGTGTACATTATTGTTTGTACATATTTTCTTATAAAGATCTTAAATTGAACTATTTAAGTCATTTCCTGGTGATTCTTCCTAAGAGCAGTCTGTATTTGTTTTTATAAAATAACACTGGGACATACACCCTTTGACCTCCACCCACTGAAATCTTGGTTGATCACTTCATGCCCAATTTCAACACTATGTTTATAAGCACTTATTTATAATATTAATTTTCTAATTATTAATAACGAAAGAGGAATTTTTTTAGCTGGCAATTTATTTATGGGGTGATGTACGAATGTGTGTTAATCTTGCTGGATGAATGTCAAATCTCTGGTGTGACTGGAAATTAAATAAAAACACAAAGCCTGTATATAGGACAAGTGTGTTTTGGTTCAAGTTTCTTTGAAATAATTTTGTTTTGTTCAAATATGGTTTACTTTATTTTTATACATTTGTGCATTTGGGTAAAGTAATACTCCAGCGATGTGAGTTATGTAAATAAAAACAATGGTAATTTGCAAGGCTAGGATAGATAGTTTAATTAATAGTTGTATTTGTAGGCTTGCCAGACATTCTGGTTTCATGGTGTCTATACTGGTTTAGCAACCTTGTTCTGGTTTCAATCTCAATTTGGTAAAAGTTAATTCATCTTGTCTATTGTAGAGAGTCTGGTCCACAATATTAATATCAACAGGGTTCTAATCTATTACATAGAGCTCAGTATGAGAATTTTTATAAATGGATCGATCGATAACAAGAGAACCAATGTATCAAAACCAAATTTGACATGGTCATTCATCCTGACTTACAGATGGTTCTGGGAAAGGTTGGTCATAATCCCATGATCCTAAAAGTTTTTATTTAAAATTCGTTATATTTGGAGAGTGAAGAGTAAAAAATAAACTTTATTTTCATGTTGAAGGGCTTCGAGGGTCAAGTTATTTTTGGTGTACTCATTTTTTAACATGACTTAAATTCAGAACGTTGCACTTTCAAACATCTATTAAAGGAAGGTTTTCTGTATGCGTTTGTGGGGTTTGGGAACTTAGGTATTTACAGTTTACAGTCATGAGTGTTCTTTTGTTGATTTTATTTTTTTGCTGGCATCCGTCCGTCACAATGTGACGATGGAGTGGGCTTCAGATGACGAAATCCACATGGCCTGGGATTATTCTTCAAGGATTATAGGCTGGTTCCCAACAGCAAATCGCCTCTCTCCATGCCGCTGGATAACCCAGGGGAACATCATTGGATGATACAGCATAGCACCAGTGACGTCACAGGAGTTGTCGGAATGTTTCATTGTATCAATGTTATCCGCCTTTCGGGACTCCATCTCCGGGTTTTGATTTCAGAGTTTCCTTCTCTTAGATGAGGTGCCTTCCAAGGTTAACGAGTCCCATCTACCCGGTGTGCTGGTGGTGTTTTTGCTTGACTGGGCTCTTGCTGGAATTGATTTCCAGACCACTTTTATTTACCAACTTTATTATTTAGCAGATGTGTGTGAGGCAGTGGAAGGGAGAATCGTAAGTTTTTTGTGATTTAGCCCCAAATCAACTTTTAGCCAAACTACATCTTTGAGTGCATTTTATGAGGATAGCAATGTCTCAAAGACATTATTTGTTACACACAGAACAATTTAAGTCTTTAGTTGATTCCACTTTTTAAATTAAATTATTTACATACACATTCAGTAAAAGCTTAAAAGTACAATAAGTTCGTCTAATTTGTTTTACTGACATCAGATAGTGACTCAGTAGTGTTAAAGATGTCATTTTTTATGTTTTTATGATTATGACAATGTTCCTATAGTCTCTATAATTTTCCTCAAATGTTCCTATTAGTGTATTAATTTTTTTGGGTAATAGCCAAAGCTACACTAAGGCTTAGTTTATAATGAAAGCATCTCATAAAATTTTGCATCTTGCGGAAAATGTATTTATTAACCAACCCTTTTAAAAAATCTGTGTATTTCCAAACAATAATATCCACATAGCATAGTTTGGTTGTTTTTTTTTCTTTTGGGGGGAGGTAGTGGTGTTCCCCTTCGTCAACCGATTTTAATGGGACAGAATTTTTTTTTTAATAAATTTTCTTTATCCAACCAAAATGTATGAAAGATTAAGTTATTTTTTCTTATCTGAGCTATAAAAATAAAATATATTGAAAAACTGGAGGGTTTTAACTCAAAAGTATTCGCAGTTGTGAGGGCCAGGGTTACCAATTTTATTTACCTTATATAGGCTACACTATATCCTTTGGGGCCATCCATAAAAGACGTCCACCAATTTTTTGCTATTTTTTACCCCCCCTCCCCCCTTGTCCACTTTTGACTTGACACCCCCCCCCCCCC
>CAXITT010000290.1:803520-879011 GCA_964033795.1 Lymnaea stagnalis
GGCATTACTTCGTATTGGTATAAACCATCTGGAGTACAAAAAGCAGAGATGTTACGCACTGACTTGTATTGGGAGAAATTAATCTCCTATTTTAATTTTAATTGGCTCGTTGTAAGCAGTGCCTAACAAAGGACGATTCAATAATGTTATTGACTAGACGTTGGAATGTAGCCGGGGCATTTTTCATTCCAAACGGCATTACTTTATATTGATATTAACCATCTGGAGTACAAAAAGCAGAGATTTCTTTTGCTCTGTCAGATAGAGGAACCTGCCAATAACCTGATAGTAAGTCTATCTTGGATACATATTTGGCATCACCTATTCGATCTATAAGATCGTCTATCCTTGGAATCGGAAAGGAATCAGTCTTTGTGAATGCATTCACTTTCCTGAAGTCAGTACAAAACCTGTAACTTTTGTCAGGCTTTGGGACTAAAATACATGGTGAACTCCAGTTACTAGAGCTTGGTTCAATTATATCATTTTCAAGCATGTATTTTATTTCAGACCGGATTATTTCAAGTTTTTCCGGATTGACCCTATAGGGGTGTTGCTTGACCGGAACTGCATTGCCAATGTCAACATCATGTACAGCAATGTTGGTTTTATTAGGCACATCAGGGAAGAGTAAAACAAAATCTTCAATAATAGACTTTACAACATCCTTCTCTGACAATGACAAATGTCCTAGTTTTTTATCTAAGTTGGCTAATACTTCTGAATTTTTAAGTTTATAATTACCAAATTTTTCTGGGACACTATCAAAGGTTTCAGTAACATTTTCTTTAAGTACTGAGGTTACAGTTGAAATTGTGTAAACATTAGTTTCTGAGGATGGACAATGATCATCACATTTTCTATCAACATATTCTTTTAACATGTTAATGTGACATACATGTTTCTTTCTTTTACGATCTGGTGTTAACACAATGTAATTTAAATCATTGATTTTGGACTCAACAACATAAGGACCAAAATATCTAGCTTGTAGTGCTTGCCCTGGTATCGGCAAAAGCAGAAGCACTTTGTCCCCTGAAGCAAAGTGTCTGAATTTTGACTTTTTTTCATACCAAACTTTCATTTTAGATTGTGAATCTTTTAAATGTAATTTAGCCAAATTAACGGCATTAAAAAGTTTAGTTTTAAATTTTTGGACATAGTCAAGAAGTCCTTCCGTGGGTGTCGATGACATCCACGTGTCTTTTAAAAGTTTAAGGGGACCGCGAACCGTGTGGCCAAACACCAGTTCGAAGGGGCTGAATCCAAGTGATTCTTGAACTGCTTCTCTTGCGGCGAACAGTAGCATGTTGATGCCTTCATCCCAGTCTTTCTCTTGTTCTAGGCAGTAGGTTCTCATCATGTTCTTCAACGTCTGATGGAATCGCTCAAGTGCTCCCTGTGACTCAGGATGATATGCACTCGACAAGCAGTGTTCTATGCCCAACTGGTTCATCACTTGTTTGAATATTCCAGCCTTGAAGTTGGTTCCTTGGTCAGACTGTACAGACTTCGGAAGACCAAACAATGTAAAAAACTTCGTCAAGGCTTTGACGATGTTCGGAGTCTTGATATTGCGAAGAGGAATAGCTTCTGGGAACCTTGTTGACGCACACATGATTGTCAGCAAGTATTGGTGACCTGATTTTGTCTTTGGCAGAGGTCCAACGCAGTCTATAATAACGCGACTGAAAGGTTCTTCGAATGCTGGAATGGGTTGAAGAGGAGCTGCTGGTATCTTCTGATTTGGTTTCCCTACAACCTGACAAGTATGACATGATCTGCAGTATTCAACCACATCTTTCTTGATTTTGGGCCAAAAGAAGTGCGACGTGATTTTGTGATATGTCTTCTTTACTCCCAAATGACCTGAAAGTGGTGAGTCATGGGCTAAGTTCAGGACTTCGTTCCGGAATGGGGTAGGAACTACTATTTGATGAACTATCCTCCATTCTTCATCAGCATTTGCGTCTGGAGGTCGCCATTTCCTCAAAAGTATGTCATCTTGAAGGTAATAACATATAGGGAATTGTTCAGCTTCTTCTTGGGTCAAAGCGTTCTCTCGAAGTTTGACTATTTCTGGATCACTCTTCTGTTCTTCAATAAGTTGCATTCGAGTTGGAGTCTTGTAATTACTAGCCTCTTCATTAAGACTTGCAAAAAATGTTTTTCCCAGGTCAATTTCAGGAAGTATTGTATTGCTTTTTGTGAAATCTCTTTTTTTGGAGATCTTGGAACTCATGGCCCTTGTCACAGCACATGCTTGATACAATTCTTGATCTTCTTCCTGATTTTCAGTTAAAAAAGGTTCATGAGTAACGATGGGTTCGGCTATCACCTTCCCACCAGCTAAGTCATTGCCTAGTAGCAACGAGATGCTGTCCAATGGTAATGTTTGTCGGACACCCACAACCACAGGTCCGGAGACTAAGTCAGATTTTAGGTTGATGAGATGTAAAGGTACATCTATGCATCTCAGCTCTACACCTCGTAACAGGATGTTGCTCCCAGTAGCAGTAGATTCAGACAAGGGAAGTATACCCTCAAGTAGTAAGGACTGTGAAGCACCTGTATCTCGTAAAATTTTGATTGGTTGTAGACTGGAAAAATAACCTGGCAGTGATACGAATCCTTCCGATATAAAAGGCGTGAAGTCTTGTATGACATCAGTAGTTTCTGATGTAGAATTTTGGACCTTGGTAGGTAAACTCTTGTTGGAGTCTTGGGAACATTCGGCTAGGGTAGAGGAAGTAAAACTCTGTGTAGAGTCGTCAAAACTTGCACACAAGTCCTCAGTAAAACGCCCTCTGGAGGTAGACCTCTTCTTGGAGCAAAAGGATCTTGGCGTCAAGCTCATAAAACTCGCAGTAGAAGCAGGAACTTGGCTGGAGTCAGTAAAACTAGCCTTATTGTTCATTTTGAAACTCTTTGATGAGTCGTGACAAACCTCTTTGAAGTTTGTATGGACATCTGGAGAGAAAAAATTCTTGAAGTTTGAAAATGTATTTCCAGATGTATGATGAGACGTACAAGCGGAGACTTTGTGTGGTGTACCAGGATGTGTGGTCTTCTCAGTTTTCTTCTTGGGTTTCCAGCAATCATCCCTCGTATATCCTTCCCTTTTACAGTAGGCACATGTGTCCTTTGCACTTGTTTCTTTCGTACCGGGCTTGAATGGTTTTTGTGGAGGTTTACTGTAAGTTGATGTTGTTGTCTTATTGTGCCTTTCATTTTTGGTGTCAGATGGATTCTTGGAAAGTTGATGTGAGATGGTGAAGTCGTCGGCTAACACTGCTGCCGTATGTGCGTCACCTTCGCCACGGTCTGCAATATGTATTCGCACCTCAGTACGAACACAGTTCATGAATTCCTCCATCAGAATGAGGTTCTTGAATTTCTCGAAGTCTGTGTCGGTGTTGGTTGCGTGGAGCCACTTGTCCAGGAGTCGTTCCTTTTCCCGGAGGAACTCAACATGAGTCTGGCCATCACTTTTCCACAGTTCCCTAAACTTTTTGCGGTATGCTTCGGGGACACATTCATAAGCCTTAAGTCTTAATGATTTTACTAGGTTATAGTCCCCGCGCTGTTCTGCGTTCAAAGACACAAAGACTTCGGATGTCCTTCCGGTCAAAGCTGGTTGAAATAAGGTGGACCACATAGTTTCAGGAATTTTAAAATTTTGGGCAGTTATCTCAAACTGCGCAAAATATTGGTCAACCTCTTTGTCTGTAAATTTAGGGATTACTTTTGCAAATTTAATTGCATCGCAACCCTGACCGGCTGGAGCCGTGAGTCTATTTTCCATTGCTCCTAAATTGGCCGTTATTTCCATTTGTTTTAATTTTATTTTTAGCTCTCTATCTTTTTCTTCTTTCTCTCTCTGAATTTCTAGCTCCAGCTGTTTAAGCTCTCGTTCTTTTTCTTCTGTCTCTCTCTGAGCTTCTAGCTCCAGCTTTCTAAGTTCTCGTTCTTTATCTAGCTCCAGCTGTTTGAGCTCTCGTTCTTTATCTAGCTCCAGCTGTTTGAGCTCTCGTTCTTTATCTAGCTCCAGCTGTTTGAGCTTCAGTTGAAGCTCCATACTTGGATCATTCGGTTGTGTGACTGAAGCCAGTTCATCCTCAGATAACATGTCTTCATCCACTAAGTGAACGATGATCATGTCTCGTATGGTCTTTTTAACTGCCGATTGAGCTACATTTATTCCTAGAGCTTTAGCAATGGAAAATAGCTCCTTTCTAGAACATTTGTCTAATGCCTCTACTGATGGGTTTTCAACATCAAAATCAATTTTGACACAGGCAAAATATAACAATAATTTTTATAAAAATTTAAGTTTAGTGCACACACTAATCTAATTGAATTTAAAGAAAAATTGTAACCAGCTCTGTTGTTGGTATCGTAAAATGGTATCGTGTAATCAAATTTAGCTTGAATATATTAAAGTAAACAGTGGGTCAAAATCCACAGAAAACACTCAATTTATTATTGGTGTAATAAAAATTATAAATTAAAATTATCTTCGGAAAAACAACCCAATTTGTTAGAATTGGGGTCTTGAGAAAAATAATAATATGGAGTCCGCTATATCCCGGAGGAGCAACCCAATTTGTTAAAATTGGGGTCTTATATGAGAAATAATAATAATAGTATGAATTCAGAACTATCCCGGACGAGCAGCCCAATTTGTTACGCTCTGACTTATATTGGGAGAAATTAATCTCCTAGTTTAATTTTAATTGGCTCGTTGTAAACAGTGCCTAACAAAGGACGATACCATAGAATCAACAATATTAAAGATACGACCCAAAACAGTGTCTAGTTACAATTAATAAGATTTATTAAGTCTAAAGATAATTACAAAAGAAAAGAAAATATAATTACAAACTTCAACTTACAGTATGGTAGGTCTTGTACCGGTACACAGTTAACACAGTTAGAATAATGTGCCAATAAATAATGCGAAATAAACACATATGAGCACCCAAATACACAAAGAATAAAACACGCCTCGTAATGTTAAGAAAATCTATCTGAAATCTCCGTCTCTCCGTATCTGTCAATCCTTTATATACATGTAGCGTAAGACGCTTCCAGAAGGACCTATGACGTGTTGTTTACATATCTCGGGTTAAGGATTACATTCAAGGAGTCAGAAGATACCCGGAGACATTCTACCCAATGCGTAATTGGAAGCCGATTGTAAACAAGCTACATCAAAGAGATTTAACTACGCCCACAACCGACGTTACTGTCTGCTAGGAGTGTCCTGCGACGTCGAGGAAAGTTCACGCACAGGAAATTGTGCTACATAACAAGGGGCCAGTATGGAGTAGGCAGCCAATAAACACATTCAATTAGGTCACATCATTCCTTTGCCATTTGTCTCCTTTTACTTTCTCACCTTCCTTGTTGGTACCCGTACAGTTAACTATTGTTTGTACAGTATCATTTCTTCATTTAAGTACAGACGCAATGATTGTGTGGGAGCAAATATATGTGATCTGTGAATACGAGTTTGGTTTCAAGGCAACTAAGTCCTGCCACATTGAAAATAAAATACTGATAACCTAAATAAATAGAGCCATTGAATAAAATATAGTACATACAAACCATACACAAACAGAAAGACTAAAATCCACTAAAGTTTTTTTTTTTAAATTTGTTTTGACTTTTATTGCAAAAAATTAAACATTTTATACCAATTTTGACTTTAGGCAAAATGAATAAAGACAAATTTGTATTGCATTGTATTGTAACTTATTGTACTGTATTGTAAATGAAACTTGGCATACACATTAAGAATAACATTGACAAAAAGTTTAAAGAAGATTATTATACAGCAGTTATTGGAAGTGTTACAAATGGCATGTATGTGGGGGGTCACATATTTGAGAACTCGTCAGGGGTAGCAAATGTAAAAATGTTATAAAACTTTCTAGTTTGAAATATATATAAAAAAGCCTTCTTGAATTTCGTAAACAATGTCAATGAAAAGAAGCCTGCAATGTTTGAAGGGTGTAGCTAGCATACTTTTCCTCCCGATTCATTTAACTTTCCTTAAAAATCCAGAAAATGCAAAATTGAGAAAAATGAAAAAAATATTATAAAATTGTGTTTTTTTAAATTAGAGGCTGCATGAACGATATAGGATTCATACACCATGTACATATATCCTTCATGATTTAAAAATCAATTAGAAAACTAAGACAGAAAAGATAGAAAAAAATTAACACACGAACTTAATAAATAAAATACATAAATACAAACATTCTGAAAACTTTTCCTATGAGACATTTGTTTAAAAACAATCCATCATAAAGTAAAGAATCTCAAAATAAATAAGCATGCAAAGTTTCAATTATGTAGTTCCAAAACTATTCCTCCTGATTCATCAATTGATGTCAGGAAAAAAAAAAAATGAAAATGCCATATCTATAAAATTTGAAAAAAAAAACCACTGAAACAACATTGGATGCATACATCATGAACACATTCCAAAAAAATATTGTTAGGTTTTAAGACAAAATTTGGTATCAAATGAAAGATAATTGAATGGACTATATGCACTATATGTTTGTAAACTTAATTCTTCAGTTTAACTAAAGGAACGTTAACTAAAATAAACTACCACAAATGACATCCGAATAGCATTGGTCTATTGGACCCGGGTTTGAATAGCGGCATCCATTTATTTACACACCAAAAAGTTATTATTTTCAGAACATTAAAAACATTCACATATTTATTTTATACAAGTAGTTGAAAATTGTTGGGGCAGCTATCTTTTTCTTTTCAGGGTAAAATTTTGTTTTACCTTCGGTCGCCCCTTTGGGCGAACTCTGTCAAAGTTAACCTTCCCCAAAGGCACTAAAACTATTTTCAGTTTCAATTTTTTCTAAATTATTTGCAGCAACTGTTTCCTCATGGGAAAAATGAATGTCATTTATATTAAATAAATCAATTAGTTGACTTTGAATGAAACTTCGATTAGACCGAGCAGTGTGTGCTCAGTAAATATGCATTTTTTTTTCCATTTGGTGTCAGCCGATGCGGTCCGCACCCGACTAGCTACGCCACTAGACCCAGTCTCATTCAGTCTCAGTCTCTACTTCCAGCGGCCCCGGATTATTTGAGACCCCTGCAGTAGACACACTCACACACAGGGCTACCACACCTTGGGAAATTTCCCAAGATCTTGGGAATTCACGCCCCCCCTTGGGATCTGGGGAATAATTTTGAAAATCAGGCAAAACCTTGGGAAATCTTAACTGGGGGGAACATTTTATTATATTTTTCGAAAAAACGCAACAATATCTGATAAAAAATAAAGTGAAAATAAAGCAAAATAATTTTTAAAGTAACAAGGCAAAAAATTAATTGTTTTAATTTTTCTTTTCTGGTTTTAATTTTTAAATCCACTCATAAAATAAATAAAAGCTCTTCTGATATTAAAGTTAATATTGTGAATTATTAAAAAGTTAATAATNTTTATCATTATCAACCATAGACATTAGCAACCATACGAAAAACAGCACAAGCCAAAGAGTGAACGATAGTGTTCAATCAAGAATCCATGCCATAGTAAAATTTGATTATTTCAATACTTCTACAATGTGTTCAAAATATAATGCATCTGTAAAAAATCCAGCCTAATTTTCATCAATTAGAAAAAAAAATATTTGTGGATTGAAACACACGTAACTAAGATATTAAAAGTATAGGTCTAAGTTGTAGGATTATAAATGAAAAATTCCTTTAAAATTATTATTTTTTTTGTTTGAAAAAATCGTTATAATGTAAATTTACAAGAAAAAAAAATACTTATTGTTTTCATCATAATATCAATCCATTTTAACTACAATTATTATTAATAAATTTTACTTCATTGCTTTGCAAACCCCACTTCTAATCAACAGATTTACAATAATAAAAATCATTTTTTGATGAAGAACCTTTTGTCTTTGTAAAAGGAATTCTGTGTTGATTAGCCTTGTAAGCTTTTTTTCCAAATGACTTCTATTACACATGTATTGTAGATTATATTTTTTACCAGAGAATGCAGAGGTAATATTTAGTAGCCTAACTCCAGTGGGTATAGATATTTTGGATTATAAATAATTTTTACAAATTGTTTTGTTTTTTTATGTGCTAAACATTTTTTAAATGTCTTTTTCAATAAATTTCAGTCAATTAATGTATCATGTTTTTTAGGGCCATTGATTCAATCTATTATTAAATTAATTAAATAGAAAACCCCCCTTTTAAAAAAAAACTCTTATATATTTTATGATCTTGGGAAATCTTGGGAAATTCGTTCACCAAATCTTGGGAAATTTTAAAAAAGTGAGTGGCAGCCCTGCTCACACACAGCAGATATTGTAGTCACGTGATATTAAACAGGTCAAGATGGCGGATCCTTCTCTTTGTGGTATGTTTTCTAGTCTAAAATATTTCAATGTTATATTGGCCGAACTCATTAAACTATGGGCATATTCCTTTAAAATTTTATTCTAGTGTACAACCTCTATATTATTATAATGAACACTATAATTTTAGCGATACTCTTTACGCTAGAAAACACACTACACTTGACCTGCCTAAACTTAATAAACACTATGGCACTATGGACCATAGATTATAGTTTATAGATGGAGTACTATTACTATGACTTAAACGGCCTCTTGCGGACAGTCCCGGACTGTGATCTGGGCTGATATTAAGGAGGGATGCCACGGTGTCTTTTGTGTGTTTATTATAGTTGCAGTGAATTAGGGTTTAGATTAGGTTGAGGGATCGATTTAGGGTTCAGGTTAGGCATAGGGATCGATTTAGGGTTTAGGGGATCTATATTATTTAGTATTTAGGGATACATTTGTGAAATTCGATTAAAATGTGGCATTGGTCATTGGTCCTTAAAATTTACCGAGTGTGGACTGTGGAGTTACGTCGTGTGTTGGGACTACGTGTGTTGTGTTTGTAGACTCGACTGAATCGTGTTTGAGTTGTAGACTTGACTGAATTATACTTTATCTATAGACTTAATAATAATAATAGTGTATAGTATAGGCTTCTATAGGCATAGGCCCTACTCAATCAATAGGACAATAGTAGGCAATCCTTCGAAGTCCGGTCCCAAATTATTTCGTATGTAAAAAAATTGCAATGCACAGTGTGTATTGTTAAAAAGCAGCAGTAATGTCAGTCATAGTTTTTGCAAATAACAGCCAGTTTACAAATCATTGAGTAAATACTAAATATTGTAATTGGTGCATAGCATTTGCAAATAGCAGCCAAAAACGTTCTGCTTGTGATTGTTGCGCCACTGAAAGGCCCCCCCAAGTAGCTGGCAAACAGATCGCGACTAGTCCCACTCTAATAGCGGAGTTTACGCTCTGCTTGCATCCAAAGTCATTCAATATTTTCTGTGTCAATGTCCTGGTCTACTGTCTACTGGGTCAAAAAATTCACGCGCATGCACAATGACTGCGTGAGCATCAATCCCGTTGTTGAGTTGACCGACATTCTGATATCCTCGCCAAGCGTCCTCCGTGACGGTAGTTGTTCCTGGTAACACGTGATTAGTGATAATGCGCTCTAGTGTTTGTGCATCTCGACGGCCAACAACATCCACCCAACATCGTCCACTACCGCAAACATGAATTTTAAGACAAAATGATGCCTAAGACTTTTAAGTAAGGAGTATTCATTGGAAATAATTTGGGACCGGACTTCGGAGGATTGCCCAATAATAGGTACTTGGGTAAAATTTTCGAAATTAAGTTAAAGCTTTAAGAGCTAGTTGGTTAGATAGGGCCTGAAAAATGTAATTCATTGATACCAAATTTATGTTTGTAGGTCAATTCTAAAGAAAGTTATGAATTTTTTCGTGCATTATTTTGGGATAACTCTTTTAATTGAGACATATGGGAAAATATAAAAGTGACTAAAATAAAAATTGGACAGAGAGTTGGGAGAGATGTTAAAAAAGAGCAGTAAATTGAAGTTATTTAATGAATTAATTAATTAATGAAGATAAACATAACAAACCATATATATCCGTGATCGTCGTACCATTATTCAAACAGATGTTATATAATAAATTCTACAGTACGCAAGATGAGCTCATTAATATTCTAAATGGCCGTAAAATTTCCATATGTCGTATTTGAATATGAACCCAAGGTGAACAATATTCTTCAAAATATAGGGTCATATATATCAAATTGTTTGTATTGAAAAGGGGAAAAATAATAAGTAGCATATGGAAGGGTGAACCAATGTGTCCATTAAAAAAATTAATTTATTTTATATCTCCGATAGCAAATCAAAATTTGAAATTAAATGTAAAATATGTAGATTATAGTAGGAGTTTTTCTTGCATGGGGCTATCTTTCAATTCTATAGTCTTTTTGCTAAGTGTAGCATTAGTTTTTCATAGAATCCCTACAATTAAAAAAGAATTGTGCTGCTTCAATTATTGCCTAAAAATTGCAAATATGATAAACATTATGATGTCATTTGATACGCCTTTAAACAAATAAAACAAAGTATTTTTGTGTGTCTGAAGCATTTCAAAGTATCAATTTATCTAAATACTAAACAAATCTGAATTTTAAATCTATCATGTAGATAAAATATACTTTTCTTCATATTTCTATGCTACAAATGTGTCAAGATAGCTTAGACCAAACTCCGTAATAGGCCTATTATATGGGAAGCGTTATACGCAGTTGGCTGGGAATTAGCCAAATAAGGTTTATTACCGCTAGTTTAGCAATTTAATAAAAATTATTATGCATAATTAGCTGCTTTATGGATTGTTTTGAACTATAACTTTTAATGTGTTTAACGGAAAATTTTAATTAATATTGAATGATAGTAATAGTATTAGTGCTATTATTAGTATTATTGCTTGTATCTTATATATTATAAGTCTAAGTCAAAGTCTAAATTTCTTAGAGTCTAAGCTTTAGAAGATGATTTTTTAAAAGGCATTTCCATGGTCTAAGTCTGGTTCTGTATTCTGATTGATTAGGTTTTTATATGTTGCTATGACCTGACCATGTCATGTGGTTGGTTTTACTGACTGATTCAGGAAATACATTCTATTTATTTTTTTAAAAATTATATCAATTATGATTTTTTTTTTTGGTGACCTAAATGTAACAGTTTTCAGCTTCCATGCAAAACTATAACTGTGTGAAAGTATTAATTAAAGTGCTCCCTCTACAGAACCCCCTGCCCCTACAGCTATTTTTTTTTACTGCTACTCTCCACTGACCACTCCTGATTATAATTACTGTACCAGAGAAACATGATTTTATCTGCCACAAAACTAGTTAACAACACAAAAAATATGTTATCAACACAAACATATATTATGATAATCATAAGAATAACATTAACATTATTAACATTACATTGGTTAATAATTCTTATCAGGTTTTGACATTTTTTAGCCAAAACAAAAGTTAAAAATAAGGCTAACTTTATTCTCGAGAACAAACATAACACCTAACACGTACATTCATGACTGGCCTTTGGCTGGAATTGAGCTCCTGACCACCAACTTGAGGTTTGCTCAGTTAATACTATTCGACCACCCGGTCACACTGGTAACGAGGCACCTTTATCGATCGATAGTGTAACACAGGAAGAATATAGACCTCACGTGACTGCTGACTGCCTTTAACTCTCAGGGTTATACGCAGTCGGCTGCGCATAACCACTTCACTATTATATAAGAGTGGAAGTTTCACTATTTAAATAAAGAAACAGAATTAAATATCTATTCATATGCCATCTTTGTTAATAATATTAACCTTAAATAACTTAAAATAGTGCTTTTAACTTTGTTTATTAATCAGATTACTGAAGATTTAAAAAAGATTTGCTGAGATGGATTCGGCCATCTTGAAAATGATATCCATGGAAGAAACGCCCATGTGGTGACTGTTTTGAAAATTTAATAAAATTGTTGGGGTAGGTTGGGGGGGATCTTTAAATTTGCCCACTCTTGTAGATAATTGGATGCTCTAAACAGTGGTTATCATGAAAATCGAGTCTGGTGGAGTCTCTACAAGAAATGAAATAGTAGACTTAGCTTAATTCAACTTGATATTTATATCACGCAGGGAAAGTATTGCCCAGTTCATTGATTACTAGTTACTAGTTCGTACTAGTGACAACAATAACATCCCTGCTTGATAATGAATCCTGAAAGTTGAAAGAAGCTTAGGTGTAAATTGCTATTTGGATACTTTCAAAGATTGGGAAAATGCCATGAATGCTTTTAAGATTTTAAATCACCAAACAAACCTAAACTCAACACCTGCCATAATTCCCATATAAACTATCCAAATTATTGTCAATTTTAAATTCTAGAAATTTTAATGTCCAACTATCTTTGTGTGTGCTGATTATTATGATTATATTTAGTAATTAAAATATAGGCCTAAATATGTCTATAATTACCATAATAATAGTTTTACTATATACAAAGTGTGCATATTAAAAAAAATCGCTTTTGAGTCACAACGTTTGCACCCATATTTGCAACATGGCTGTCAATGGTATTAGTATTAGCACCCAAAGCTACATTTCCACAGTGTTTTGACTTTTCTGGGCAAAGTTCCTCAGCCACCACCAACAAACATTACTTCACTACTTCACAATTTGTTTACAATGTGCCAATTTTAGCCAACAAGTAGGCAACTTTATAACTGGATTTAGTTAAGGATCCATTTTCATTTGAGGATTTATTGAACAATTTTCTCTGAGATGTAAATTGATTTTGTAATTAGAAAAAATTTCGGCACAGACTTTATCCTCAAAAGATAATAATTGATGGACCTTACTTTCAAACTGTGCATGTTTCTCCTGATGTTTACTTTGATGATGACGGTGCAGGTTGTATTCTTTCAATAAAGCCACGGTTTCATTGCATTATATAATCTCATTGACTGAACGGAAGTAGAAAACTAAGCAGCAAATAAGCTTTTGCAATGTAGTGATCGGTTGGAAAACATAATACACTTCTGCCTCCAATTTAATTCGGTAAAAACATAACGTCCACGTTAGCGGCGGGTGATCTTGGCAGGACACGCGTAAATTTCCGTAGACAAAAAGGACTCCACGGGCCGAATGAGAGGGCCTCGCAAGCCGCATGCGGCCCGCGGGCCATAGTTTGGAGACCCCTGATTTACACAATTGAGAATTTGTTGCCTTATAAAGTGGTAATAAGGGGATAGACCGCAATCAGGTTAGCAAAAAGGGAAAGAGTAAAACGTTCATTTCATGTGGTGTCAAGGTTCCATAAGTATGGATAAGCTTCTTTTCCAAATTCACTGCACATTTACCCAAATTTTGTAACAAAAGCCTAGAATCAGAAGGAGTCAAGATAGGCTAACCCTTAAAAACTATAGCATTGGTCTACATTATGATTTTTTTTATCATCATAACTATAACATTTGACAAAACAGACATCACATTCACATACAGAATCAAGTGGCACCTACACTCATCTTTAATTTTAAGTCATTTAATGAAAGTAAAAAAAATAGCATAGCCTATTCAAAGTATGAAATGCATAATAGCAAAGTATGTCGAATTATATTTATAACTACGTCTACATTAATTATATTAAGCGCTACATTAATTAAATTCATTCATCAGTGTACTTAGAATAGCTAGTTGAGCATTTATTTTCAATTTTTGGTCTATCACTGGTATCGCTATATATTTTTTGGCAAAAAAAAAGGGTTGATAGCTAGTGTGTTATGAATTGGTTTATAGCTGGGGTGGGTAGAGGGTTTTAAACAGGTTGGTAGCTAGAGTGCTATAAAAGGAATCCAAAGGGGTAGGTGGCAAGATTTAATTTTTGTGTTATTAATATTATTATTAAAGTGGTTTTATAGTGTGGTAAACCAGCCTAGGGCTAGGCTCATCGCGCTTCTTATAAAAATTAGCAAAACGAAAGAAAGAAACATGACATTAAAAAACAGTTACATAAATTATTCATTTAAAAACTGCTGTGTAAAAATATTGACCTTGCCCACCCAAGTACTATTAACCCCTGTGTTATAGGCGTCTTGTTTACTTTCATTCATCTTTTCTGGTAAATGAACTTAAGCTGACCGCAAGTTCGGCAGCACTTTTAGTGTGTGGCTAATTAAAAATAGTCTCCCTTGACCTCAATTAAAAATAAATACAATCTATAGACTTTATTATTACTAGAATACTTTAGGATATACTAGATTGGTCGAGGCGCTTATGCAATGTGTAAGCCCTTTTGAGAGATATCTATGAAACAGGCTATATATATACGCCTAGAGAGATTGAGGGACAGGGAGATCAGGCGAGAGATATTTTGGGAACTATTACCATAGAGATTTTTCTGTATGAGATTTGCTTACTAGCATTTGCTGTGTGTGTGTAGATTCCTTTTCATCATTGTACCGGTACCTTTTTACAACATTGTATCTTCTTCAACATTGTACCGGTACAAGCCAATCAATATTCTGTAAGCCAATAGCTTTAATTTTATTTTATTTTAATTTTGTAATTCATTGTTAAAATTATAAAATTTATTAATTGTAATTAGTCCTGATTTGGGCATTATACTCTTTGTTATTGTATTTAACATATGGTATCGTCTTTTGTTGTGTACTGTTTTAGAACAAGCCATTTAATTAAATAAGAGATTAAATTCTCCATACTGATAACAATGCGTAAAAAAATAGTGGACTACTTGAATCCATATTTGTATTTCTTATTACACTAATAATAAGATAATAAATTGAGTGTTTGTCTGTTTGACCCATTTTTCACTTTAATATACTCTGACTAAAGATACCATTTTATGATACTAGATACTAATAACAGAGCTAGTTACAATTGTTTTAAAATTCAAATTTTATAAGTTGGTTCATTAAGCTTGAACATTTATAAAACCGAGTGTTATATTTGCCTGTGGCAAAATGAATTTTGATGTTGATAACCCATCATTTGAGTATTAGACAAATGTTCTAGAAAGTAGCTATTATCCATTGCTAAAGATTTAGGAATAAGTGTAGCTCATTCAGTGTCAAAATAGAGGGTACGAGATATGATCATCGTCTACGTAGTGGATGAGGACATTTTGTCTGGGGATGAACTGGCCTCAGTTACTCAGCCAAATGTTCCTAGTATGGAGCTCCAACTGAAGCTCAAACAAAAGGAGCTAGATGCTCAGAGAGAGAAAGATGAAAAATATAGAAAACTACAAATAAAATTAAAAGAAAGGAAAATAAGGCAAATTTGGAAGCAATGGAAAATAGACTCATGGCTCCTGCCAATCAGGGTTGCGATGCAATTTAATTTGCACAAGTAATACCTAAATTTGCAGAAAAACAGGTTGACCAATATTTTGCACAGTTTGAAATAACTCAAGATTTTTAAAATTCCTGGAAATATGAAGTGTACCTTACTGCATTACTGCAGCCGCTCTGACGGGGCAGCCGAATTTTTTGTGTCTTTGCACATGGAACAGAGCGGGGACTATAAGCTTGTAAAATCCTTAATACTTAAGGTTTATGAATGTGTCCCCGAAGCCTACCATAAAAATTTAGGGAGCTGTAGAAACGTGATGGCCAAACTCATGTCGAGTTCCTACAGGACAAGGATGTCTCCTTGAGAAGTAGCTACACGCAATGAACACCGACACAGACTTAAAAAATTTCAAGAACCTCATTCTGATGGAGGAGTTCAAGAGTTGTGTGCATGAAGAGGTACGAACACATTGCAAATCGTTGCGAAGGTGATGCGCAAATGGCAGCAGTGTTAGCTGATGACTTCACCATCTCACATCAACTCTCAAAGAACCCATTTGACACCAAAAAAGACAGGCACAACAGAGCAACAGCTGGACTAACCTCCACCAAAATCATACAAGCCCGGTACAAAAGAAACATATGCAAAAGACACATGCTCCTACTGTAAAAACGGACATATGAGGGATGTGGAACCTCAAGAAGAAAACTGAGAAGACCACACATCCTAGTTCACCACACAAAGTCTCCACTTTACGTCTCGTCATACATCTGGAAACACATTTTCAAAATACTAAAGGTTTTGCTCACCAGATGTCCATACAAACTGCAAAGAGGTTTGTCACGACTCATCAAAGAATTTCATTATGAACAATAAGACTAGTTTTACTGACTCCAGCCAAGTTCCTGCTTCGACTGAGAGTTTTATGAGTTTTTCGCCAAGATCCTTTTGCTCAAAGAAGAAGTCTACCCCCAGAGGGCATCTTACCGAGGACTTGTGTGCAAGTTTTGACGACTCTACACAGAGTTTTACTTCCTCTACCCTAGCCAAATGTTCTCAAGATCCCAACAAGAGTTTACCTACCAGGGTCCAAAATTCTACATTCTAAACTACTTATATCATACAAGACTTCATGCCTTTCATATTCGAAGGTGTATCACTGCCAGGTGATTTTTTCCAGTCTCTAATCAATCAAACTTTTATGAGATACAGTTGTTTCACAGTCCTTACTACTTGAGGGTATACTTCCAGTATTAAACAGAAACTCATCCCTCTCCCCCATACACAGCGACGAGGCCATGACAGGCTATTCGGGCTCAGACCAGCAAGAAGCCAGTATAGGAACTGCTCATTCCTGCCCAAGACAATCAGGGACTGGAACAAGCTTTCGAAAGGAACAGTTGAGGTGACAACACTAGACACATTTGTGTCTAATTTGTGTCTATTGCCTCAAGCCTTCAAACCCCCAGTGCATGATTCCCTCACAAAGTGGCACTTGCAATCAGTGAAATTTCCTCGTTAACACCAGGCACAGAAACATTGCAAATCCCCTCTACGTACATGGGAGCCAAAATGATAAATAAATTGAGAGTGGGCCCTTAATATATAGAAGAAGAAGAAGAAGAAACTATTGCTACTGGGAGCAACATCCTGTTATGAGGCATTGATGTACCTTTACATCTCATCAATCTCAGATCATACCTTGTCTCTCGACCTGTGGTTGTGGGGATCCGATTAACGTTACCATTGGACGGCATCTTGTTGCTGCTAGGCAATGACTTAGCTGGTGGGGATGTGATAGTCGAACCCATCGTAACTCATGAATCTGAATCTCAAGAAGAAGATCCAGAATGAAATCCAGCATGTGCTGTTACCAGGGCCATGAGTTTCAAGATCTCTGAAAAAGAGATCTCACCAATAAAGTCAATCCTGACATTGATCTGGGAACAACCTTTTTGCCAGTCTTAAGGAAGAGTCAAATGATCACAAGACACCAACTCGAATGCAGTTTATTGAAGAGCAGAAGAATGATCCAGAAATTTTTAAACTTTGAGAGAATGCTCTGACCCAAGAAGAAGCTGAGCAATTCCCTGTACGGCATACTATTACCTACAAGATGATATACTTATGAGAAAATGGCGACCTCCAGACTCAAAAGCTGACAAAAAATGGAGGATAGTTCATCAGATAGTAGTTCTTACACTTTTCTGGAACGAAGTCCTGAACTTAGCCCATGATTCACCACTTTCAGGCCATTTGGGAGTAAACAAGACATATCACAAAATCACGTTGCACTTGTTTTGGCCCAAAATCAAGAAAGATGTGGTTGAATACTGCAGACCATGTCGTACTTGTCAAATGGTAGGGAGACCAAATAAAAAGATACCAGCAGCTCCTCTTCAACCCATTCCAGCATTTGAAGAACCTTTCAGTCGCTTTATAGACTGAGTTGGACCTCTGCCAAAGACAAAACCAGGTCACCAATACTTGTTGACAATCATGTGTGCATCAACAAGTCTCCCAGAAGCTATTCCTCTTTGCATTATCAAGACTCCGAACATCGTCAAAGCTGTGACGAAGTTTTTTACATTGTTTGTTCTTCCGAATCCTGTACACTCTGACCAAGGAACCAACTTCAAGGCTGGACTATTCAAACAAGTGATGATACAATTGGGCATAGAACACCACTTGTCGAGTGCATATCATCCTTAGTCGCAGGGAGCACTTGAGCGATTCCATCAGACATTGAAGAACATGATGAGAACGTACTGCCTGCAATAAAAGAAAGACTGGGATGAAGGAATCAACATGCGACTGTTCGCCACAAGAGAAGCAGTTCAAGAATCACTTAGATTCAGCCCCTTCGAACTGGTTTTTGGCCATACGGTTAGTGACCCCCTTAAACTTTTAAAAGACACATGTTTGTCATCAACACCCACTGAATGACTTTTGGACTACCTGGTATGTCTTAAAGTTTAAAACTAAACTTTTTAATGCCGTTAATTTGGCTCAGTCACATTTAAAAGATTCTCAATCTAAAATGAAAGTTTGGTATGAAAAAAAGTCCAAATTCAGACAGTTTGCTTCAGGGGACAAAGTGCTTGTACTTTTGCTGATACCAGGGCAGGCACTACAAGCTAGATATTTTGGTTCTTATGTAGTTGAGTCCAAATTTAATGATTTAAATTACATTGTGTTAACACCAGATCGTAAAAGAAAGAAACATGTATGTCACATTAATATGTTAAAAGAATATGTTGAAAGAAAATGTTATGATTATTGTCCATCCTCATAAACTAGTATTAACACAATCTCAACTGTAACCTCAGTACTTAAAGAAAATGTACTGAAACCTTTGATACTGTCCGAGGAAAAAGTTGGTCATTATAAACTCAAAAATTCAGAACTACTGGCCAACTTAGATAAGAAACTAGGACATTTGTCATTGTCAGAGAAGGATGTTGTTCAGTCTGTTACTGCAGATTTTGTTTTACTCTTCCCTGATGTGCCTAATAAAACCATCATTGCTGTACATGATGTTGACTATGGCAATCCAGTTCTGGTCAAGCAACACCCCTAAAGGATCAATCCAGAAAAACTTGAAATAATCCGATCTGAAATAAAATACATGCTTGAAAATGATATTGAGTCAAGCAATAGTAACTGGAGTTCTCCATGCATTTTAATCCCAAAGCCTGACAAAAGTTACGAGGTTTTGCACTGATTTCAGGAAAGTAAATTCAGCTACAAAGTCTGTTTCCTTTCCGATTCTAAGGATAGAGGGTCTTGTGGATCGAATAGGTGATGCCCAATATGTGACCAAGATAGACCTACTATCGGGTTATTGGCAGGTTCCTCTATCTGACAGAGCAAAAGAGATCTCTGCTTTCTGTATTCCAGATGGTCTATATCAATATAAAGTAATGCCATTTGGAATAAAAAATGTCCCAGCTACATTCCAACATATAGTTAATAACATTATTGCTGACCAGGAAAATTGCAGCGCCTATATTGATGATGTAATTATTTACAGTCAAGAATATTTAGGTCACATAGTGGGTCAAGGTCATGTAAAGCCTGTTCATCACAATAAATCACATCACTTCCACCACCCACTTTTAGGAAACAGCTAATGATATTTTTGGGAATGGCAGGTAACCGTACTATAGAAAATTTTGCAAAAAATTCTCAGTTATTGCCTCTCCACTAAGTAATATTTTTAAAAAAATGCAAAATTTCATTGGTCAGATGCTTGTCAGGAAGCATTCGAAAACATTAAAAATATACTTGCTAATGCTCCTGTTCTCATTGCACCAGACTTTAACAAATAGTTTAAATTAGCTGTATGTCTGCATTGGTGCAGTTCTTTTTCAAGAAGATTACCACAGTGCGATATTTCTCTAAGAAATTTAACTCCCATCAGAAAAATTATTCCACAGTAGAAAAAGAAGATTTAGGTTTAATTCTTGCTCTGCAACAATTTGATTTCTATGTCAGTTGTTCCTTACATTCATTACTTGTTTTTACTGATTCAAATCCTTTAACATTTTTGAATTAGATGGTCTCCAAAGATTGTTAAGATGGAGTCTATTTTTACAAGACTATAATTTGGACATAAAACATATTAAAGGCAAAGATAATGTGATTGCTGATACTTTATCCAGAAATTAATTTTCACTGTACATATAACTTATGTTATTGTTTATAAGCTGTTAAGTAGCTTTTTGTCTGATATTTTGAAGGGAATAAATTTTAATGTATTTTCTTTTACTTCTTTAATAGAAAAAGAATTCTATTTTGACAAATGAATTTTTTTCTTTTTAAGAGGGTAGGTGCTATAGGCGTCTCATTTACTTTCATTCATCTTTTCTGGTGAATGAACTTAAGCTGACTCCCAAGTTCTGCATCACTATTAGGGTGTTGCTAATTAAAAATAGTCTCCTTTGACCTCGATTACAATAAATAACATCTATATACTTTAGAATTTACTAGATTGGTCGAGGCTCTTGAGCAATGTGTAAGTCCTTTTGAGAGATATCTATGAAACAGGTTATATATACGCCTAGAGAGATTGAGCGCAGGAAGATGAGAATAGAGTTATTTTGAGAAATATTACCATAGAGATTTTTCTATACGAGATTTGCTTACTAACTTTTGCTGTATGTGTGTAGATTCCTTTTCATCATTGTACCTTTTTACAACAATGTTTCTTCTTCAACATTGTACCGGTACAAGCCAATCATTATTCTGTAAGTCAATAGCCTTAATTTTATTTCCTTTTGATTTTATAATTTATTATTAACAAATAAAATTTATTAATTGTAATGAGCTCTGGTTTGGATATCGTATTCTTTGTTATTCTATTTAACATATGGTATCTTCTTTTGTTGTGTACTGTTTTAGAATGAGCCATTTAATTAAATAAGAGATTACTTTCTCCATACTAATAACAGTACGTAACACCCTGTCTAACCATGGACGGCACCCAGCAGCATCTAGCATTGTTTATCGTTCAGAGGGGGGTGAGAAGGAGTCAGAATAGTAGAGTTTGAAGAGATGTGTCTTGAGTGCAGTTTTGTTAAATGATTTTGGAAGCACACCCATTAAACTTGCATTTAAAGTATATAAATGTAAAAGAAAGGAAAAAGTTAGGAAAAGCGGATGGTATTGTTCAGTAATAATTATACACAAGTAGGGGAATGTTAGCAGTATAAAATTATATATACTCAGCTAAGTAGTTGTATATTAGCAGTATTTTCTAATATATACAATATAGTCACTGATAATGTTAGCATTGTATAATTATATATAATATATGTAATGGGGTGTTAGAAAAATGAATAAACATGTCGATCAAAATACAGATTTAAAAAAGGTTAAAAAATGATTTTATACATGCACATGATAATATTTCTGCAACATACATACCGGCACATATGTTATGAGGTTGATATATTTTCAAATTTACTTTTTTAGAACACCCATTTGTTTCTATATTACAAGAACTTGAAATCGGCAATGAGAAGTTTCAGTACTTTGATACTGCTCAATTAGGGCAAGAAAAATTAGGTAAGTATCTAATTTGGAATGTTAATATGATTTTTTTATCTAGCCCATAATTGGTTTTAGAAATATGGCTTTAAACGAAAAAAATGGTTTAATAGGCTTCATTTTAATTATTCTATTACTTGCCATATAAGACCTTATGCTGAGCTAGGTATTTTTTTGCCATCCGGGTTCCTTAACTGCTTACAGGCAGTTGCAATATTTTAAGTTTAAGATGTCTGATGTTTCTTTTTAACCACAATATAAAAATTATAATTTAATACATTATAATAAAAAAGGGATAATGTTAACTTACTATTTCTTCTTTTTATATGGATATATTGCTATAGGTGTCAATCCATATTCTGCCCACATGCAAAACAACATCACTCCAGTTCCTTTTACTTTTTTATTATAATGTAACTGATAACATTTTTAGTTAATTCTTGTGATCACAGGGGGGAATGGGATCCAACATATTCATATGTGCACATATTTTTTTGGATAAAACTGAATGATGCCACTGTCCTGGATCTATGAAATAACTTTACTATGAGCACTAATTTTAATTTAATATAAAAATATACACTATAGTGCTTTAAAATTTGACAATGTTCTCATTTTTAAAAAGGCCATAACTTTCTTTAAATTTGAGATACAGATATATATTTGGTAATTCCGTTCTGATGAAGCCAAGCTCTATTCATGGAATAGTTGAAATTCATTTAGATTCATGATGAAAAGTTTATTTAGAGTACCTTATTTTATCTTTTAAATTTATGTATAAAGAGGAGATTGAATAATGTATCTTTTAATTTAATATCCATGTAATATATCAATATTTAATAATATGATCAGTTAAACAATTGTGTTGATATTATCTTAATGAATAATTTGATACTCTTTTTGGACAGAACGACTTCCTTATACCATTAGAGTACTGCTGGAATCTGCTGTACGAAACTGTGACAACTTTCACGTCTTGCCTGGAGATGTTAACAAAATTCTTGAATGGCGGACCCTTCAGTCTGCACAGGTTGAGATTCCTTTTAGACCTGCACGAGTCATCCTCCAGGATTTCACGTATGCTTCTTAAAAATTTAATTTTTGCTGTCTCAAAGCCTACAATGTTTCATTATCACACTTGTCTCTTGTCCCAACATTCACTGTTTTATCACCCTCTATGTTTCTTGCAGACCTGCTTATTCTTATGATTTTGGCATACAATGTACACTTTTGAGATGTCTTTTACGATTGTACGCTGAGACTGCCAGAAGTACTATTTTAAAAGACCCAGTTAAAATAAAAATTCTGTTTTTTTTCCTGATTAAAAATAATATTAGATTTTCTGATTTTGAAGTTTTAGCACTTTCTACAAATATCTGTCAGTGAATGGACAGAGAAAAACTATTGGTTGTAATTTGTTCATAGTGTTGCTTTGTGTGTCATAATGAACTAGCTAGATGTGGCAACAGCAGTCTACAATAAAAAATTTAGTTTGCAATGAGCCTGGAAAAAATTTTAAAATCTCCTATGACGCGCTAATAAGACGACACCCCATTTTTCTCTTGAAATATTTGTTTAAAATTGTGGCTTCAAAACGAATATATACTGTAATTATGGGCTGATAGTGTTTTACTAGACCCTTTGTAAGTGTTCATTAAGACCCATATGAAAGATTGTAAATTTCCTTGAGGGGGCTTTAAAATCTAAATTCTTTTTTCAAAGTACAACAGTATTTGTTAATTTATATCATTATTTAGTTGTTATCAAATATTAAAGGGTAATAATTTATTAACGCAGATGTAAAAATTTAAGTGGTAGGACTACAGCTATTTTTAAATACATTTTTAACCTCACATCATATTGGTTGCTGTACCATTTGTTGAAATTATTTCACTTTGAGTTGACTTGCTCTCCAAGAAAGCTGTTTTACTTGGATCATGAAGCTATTCCCACCAGAGAGATATTTTTTAAAAAGTATATTTTTTTTATAAATTAGGGCTGAATGGGGTGCTGGCTTGGAAACATGGAAATGCAGAGTATTATACACCCTGAAAATACCCAGACCAGGACAACAAATCAGAATAGGATCCAAGTTTTAAAAAATTTAAAAAAACCCATTATTTTCTGCATATTGGTATAAGGAAAATGCAAACAACTGCCAATCAATGACCAGCAGCACTTACTCTCTGCTTAATATTTGATATTTGTTAAGGGTTATATGCTGTTAAGGTTATGCAGCCTCCAACTTTGAAAACCTAAATGATTCTATGCATGAAGTTTTCTCCATTTCGTTAACACATTTCTCATTTTCTATAGATAATTCCTTAATTGTAATAACAGGATCCAGTCTCTAGTTATGTTCTCAAAATACCTGGCCCTGGTAGGGGGAACAAAAATTATTGCACCTGTCCCAGCCCTAGTATAAACCTTTTATTATAAAACTATTTGACCAGAAACTGTTTTCTCTGATGTAAAGTAATTGTTGATACCTTACTTCAGAGGTGTTCCAACCGTTGTTGACTTTGCTTCTATGAGGGATGCTGTTAAGCGACTTGGTGGTAATCCAGAAAAGATCAATCCAATCTGCCCAACTGACCTTGTCATTGACCACTCAGTTCAGGTGGATGTGTCTCGTAGGTATGTCACTGTGTCTTTTCGGGCATGTTATTGTGTCTTATAGGTATATTATTTTGTCTTTGAGGTATTTTTAGGTTTATCATGTCTTATAGTTAAGATTTTGTCACTATGTATAAAGCTGTTATCAACAGTTTCTGCTGGGTTCTGTCATTTGTTACACTATATTGAAATTTAGTCTTTCTTGGTGAAATACTTTAAGTTGTCTTTTACTTCTTAATTTACTCAGAGCATTAGAGGGAGTCCTCTTGAGATCACTGTTCCTGACATACCTTGTTAAACTCAAGTTGTTGAAATTCTCTATAGAAGTTTATTCTTATTTATTGTATTAATAGAAAAAGAGAAGTCATTTTATCAATTCTAACCAATTCTGACATAACTCAGTTCAACAACTGTCATCATTCCAAAATGTAAAAAAATAACAACTGTCACAAATCTGAAATAATTAAGTTTAACAACTGTAATAATTAAAAAATCATTCTTTGACAACTGACTCCTGCTTTAAATAAAAATTTATTTTGATAGCTGACAATAAACTTGAAAGCATCTGTAAACTATGACTTAAAAAAGAGACCTTCACTGGCTGTGTAGTGTGTCAAACAAAGGCATTGATGTTTCTGTTTCTTATTTTATACTGGGCATGAAGGCATGAACAAAACAAACGGTTTTACGTGGCTCGTTGAACATAGCAAACTTACATTTTAACGTGGCATATTGAACATAACAAACTTATGTTTTACTTGACACATTGAACATAACAAACTTTAAGTTTTTAATTGGCACATTTAAATAACAAACTTACGTTTTTACTTGACACATTTCTCTGTGGCATATTGAACATAACAAACGTACATTTTTACGTGGCATATTGAACATAACAAACTTATGTTTTTCTGTGGCTTATTGAACAGAACAAACTTAAGCTTTACTTGCCTGTCTAAGTTTTTTTAACTAGAAAAGATCAAACCTGAAGTAAGGTGACATAAATAGTCAATTTTTCTGTATCTGCCCTTTTTGTCTTTTTGTTTGGCTTTTAGAAAATGCTCTACAGATGTTAGATGTATTTTATTGTTATAATTCCTAAATAAAAATCCAAGCCATCCTCTCATACGTGTTTTCCATTGTCAATTGTTTTTTTTTTACTTCCTGTGGCATCAGTGTTTTGTTTTTTTTACTTTATTGTAGCACAACAATATTGGGGTGGAGGTACACATTTTTGAACAAAGTTAATTACTGTAGTAAAGTAAACTTGTTTAAATTAAGTAAATTAATTACTAAAATAAAGTAAACATGTCAAAATACAGTAAATGAAATACTTAAATAAATTAAACATGTTTGAATAAAGTAAATTATTTGACATGTTTACCTGCACTTATCCTAAGAGTTACTTAAGTTTTAATTTTGACCTTTTCAGTCTTGTACATTTTTGAAACTACTTTTGCCATATAATTTGTTTTTGCCCCTGTAAACCCCCTCTATCTATATCATATTATAAGTCATAGCTAAAGAATTAAAGCTCCGTTATACCCTCTTGACCTAAAAATATCATGTTAAAGATTCACCCACTCACACCCCTTCAATGTGTATGACATTGTTTATGATGTGAAAAATAAGACAATGATAAATGACATTGTATTTGTATGCTGATATGGAAACTAAGACTAAGATTGTGGTCCTCACATTGTAGTGTACCACCCAATGATATTTTGTGTAGGTTTTGGTCCTCATAATTTTACATTGCTTTGTAACCATATGGCTAGTTAACTGATTAGTTTCTATATGGACCAATTTTAATATTATGTGTCTAATTAAGTTTTCTAATTGGCTAATATACAATTACAAATTGTAATGATCATAAACAGATTTGCTTTTTCATTTTCTATTGTATTAACTTGTTATTTTCTAATCAGCTTTTATAATTAGATAGACTAGTCTATTTTAATTTTAAATGGGTCTGTTCAGAATGATATTGGTTGTTAAATAAAGTTTCTAAATAGCTTGCTATCTACTTTCTTAAATTAAAAATAACCGATATAACAATAACTTAATAACCTTACTAAAATTAAGTGTAGCTTTTTGAATAAATTCCTTTCAGCTTTAAACATTACCACATCCTTTTCCTAAAACCTCCTTGAAACGAGATTTTGATAAACCTCTCTCTTTGTCAGTCACAAGATTTCTCTTATAGAAGTGTGACAAAATTCACTAAATAAATATTTCCATTTTCTACTTGTGCAGATCTATCATAATTCTCACCATATAAATCTTTCCAAATGCTTAAAATATTATTTTAGCCTAATAAAGTGTAAACTTCTTTACTTGTTAAAAAAAAATTACAACTGCTCAGCTGTCTGGCTATCACTGCCTTGCTGTCCAAAACTGTTGACGACAATCCAATACTGTATAAATTGACGTTTATTTTTTTTAAGCAAAACAAAATTGATTCCCAAATTTCACACCTTTGAGTCCCTTTCCACTGCACATTACCTTTACACATGTGTATCACACTTTTGAGTCCTTTTCCACAGCCCATTGCACTTACATATGTGTCACATTTCTGTCCTTTCCACAGCACAATAAACTTATACATATGTCACACACCTTTCTGTCCCTTTCCATATCACATGACACTTAAAAATGTGTCACACACTCTCTGCCTCCTTCCACAGCATTCCACACATTTACACGTCTCACACACTTTCTGCCTCCTTACACAGCACACCACACATACACATGTGTCACACACTTTCTGCCTCCTTCCACAGCACTCCACACATACACACGTGTCATACCCCCAATCCGGGGGGAGGTGCTGCCAACAAGTTTCAAGGTCAAGGATGTGCCAACAATGGACGAATTCTTGGAACTCGTCAGATGAACCACTTGTCAAGCACAACAAGGATGGGAGCACTAACCCATTCCCTGTCCGGCTCTCCCCTGCCCTCCACTTGCTCCTTGTGCTCTCACAGCGAGTTCCCCATCATCCAAACAACTTGTCCATTTCATGCCCAACAGACCACAGGGTTTGTCTGACTATGTTATGTTGTACATCTGTCTGTTTGTGATCACTTGGTTCATCTATCTTATGTTGTATTTCTGCACATACTTCCCTGCTTGTTCATACCAGCTTTGCTAGCAATAAAGCTATTACTACATAGTCATGTTGAAAACACAGGAATACAAAATAAAACAATTATAATATGGAAATAAAGCTGCTGAAAAACAAAGTATGTTCATAACTCTAAATTAAGTCTGTAATAATTTCTCTTAAATCTCTATTAACTGTGAAAATGAACTAATACATCCTGAGGTGGCATTGTTTAATTTAAAGCATGTCTTGAATGTAACTGTTTAATACTGATAAGGTGTCATTGCAATGTAACAGTGTCATTGTTTGATAAAGGTTTTATTATTGGAATTTATAGATACTGTGATTATGTCAAATGGTCAAGTAGAAATTTAATAGAAACTGTGCCCGAGTGTTTCAACTAATAAATGCAAGAATAAGTGATAAAAATATTGATACCTTACCTAACCATTGGAGTAAAAACAATGGATAGATTGCTGCTGAAATGGTCACAATATGAAATTGTCATATTGCTGCTGTAATACACAGAGTGTTAAAATTTGGACATATGACTACCAGTACTGTAATAGACAGAGTATAAAATATGGACATATGACTGCTGTAATATAGACAGAGAGATAAAATATGGAATTAAATTGCTGCTGTAATAGGGTTATAAACTTTTGTCACAGCGATTGTCATTATCCTAATTGCTAAGCCTTACTGTAAATCTTCAGGGTTTAGATGCAGAGTTTTCATGGTTGTGGCATAGGGAATATGGTGTAGGGAGGGTCATTTTAATTATATGTAGATTAGATGAGAGCGTAAGGGAAAAATATGGAGAGGGAACTGAGGGGAGAGGAAGCACAGGGTGACTAGATTGTTTTAAACTTTTATAGCAGTGGTTCTCAACCTTCCTAATGTCGCGATCCCTTATTACAGTTCCTCATGTTGTGGCGACCCCCCAAAAAAATATTATTTTCGTTGCTAATTTGTAACTGTAGAGAATATGTGTTTTCCTATGATCTTAGGTGACCCCTTGTATAGGCTCGTGCTACCCCCAAAGGGGATGTGATCCAGAGGTTGAGAACCGCTGTTCTATAGCATAAGTGCAATGGGGATGTTATCACTTTGTTATTTTGTATTAAATAAGTGGTTCCTTTTACGTGTTATTTAGGAAGCATGGTTCTTTATATATAAGATTTATAACTTAAAAATAAATTCTATTAGTTTGATAAATTTTGGTTACCGGTACTATGTAATATTTATGGCTTATGATTTGATCCTAAGTTAAAAATACACAAAGCTTTAGATTTATTTTATCAGATTTACATAATTCCATTTGTATGTCTTTCTGGAACTAACATTGAATGAGAAAGACAGCATTACATTTTCAGAACATGCTCTTGGGTCCCCCATGAATTTCTTAACACATATTTTCTCTACTGCTAGAGAACAGCTTTTAAGTTCATTGATAGTTATGAGTTTTGATAAGTTGAAATCTTAATTATTCAATTTCTATTAATGGTACTTGTTTTGTTTTATCTTACTTGGAATTATAGTTATACTTTACTAGTATACCCGTGTTATCAAGCTTAGCTTCCATGCCAGTGAAATTATTTGATTTTGTTAACATGTTTATTTTTCTGTGTCGTTAATGTCAACTCTGTCTCTGCTTGCAGTGCTGATGCCCTAGAGCAGAACCAAGAACTGGAGTTTGAGAGAAATGAAGAAAGGTTTCGATTTTGCAAGGTAATTTTTGGTACAAAGTTCCTGTAACTGAAATGCACTGTTTCAGAGTTACCAGTAATGCATGCATGTCAAATACTGTTACTAAGTACTTGTCATTAAAGTAATAAAATCTTATAAGCAAAAGTCAATCACAATCAACTTTAATGAACTAACACCAAATAAAGAATATTGAATGATTAAATGTAGACCTCTAGAACAGCATTTAACAGAAGCCAAAATGTGCCTCTCACACTGAACCATGACGGCTGCAAAAACAAAATGCAAGGTGGAAAAAAGCAGAAAAAACCTACCAGTAATTCCTATTAAAGAATCTAATGCTAACCTCTAACGTTTTGTTTGAAAAAGCCCTAAAATTTCATGTCACAAATAATGCGATCTGTTGATCTTGTTCCATAATAAAAGAATATTTATTTTTAATAAAAGTGTCAAAATCCTTTAAATTATAAAATTATTAAAAATAAACTGTGGTCATACCGATAAACCTAAGCTAGTATCAGACCTGTTTACTGTTACTATTTTGGCGTAGAATGACCCATTTTGTTATTTCTTTTACGATTTTATGCAGAAACGTGCCAGAAGTACGATTTTAAGAGATCGGGTTGAAACTATATACATTCCCTTAGGTTTTTACCGGTTAAAATTTAAAAAAACTAGAAAAATAAATTTTTGGTTGTTAGTTTTAACTTGCATTTGCGTTCTGAACCTAGCAGTGTTTGCATCGGGAAATAGATTTTTGGGGGACCATTAATTAATATTACGTTTGCTTTAAGATTCAATAAGAGTGGGGTTGATTTTGGAGAATTTGTTTGTGTGTGTGAGTGTGTGGGGGGGGGTCTAAATATTAAAGTCTATAAAATTAGCACTGCCACTGCCACATTTACGTAATGATAGTTGGGGAAGGGGGGGTTCCTCTGCAGAAATTATGTGCGTTTTTAAAAAATTCTACAATATTCATACTGAAACTATAAAAGTCCAAAAATAACATATTTATATCTTGAATGCTGTAAAATATCACCCTATGTTTAGTGGGAATTATTATGGTAATGTTGCCATGTATTTTCACAAATAAACTCTCTAGCTATACTCAGTAGTAGATATATTACAGTAATATTTAGTCCACCCAAATGTTAATGAATGTTCAACATGCGTGTGATGTATATTTTGTTTGGCTATAAAATAAAGGGTTAGATAAAAATAAATATAACATGTATGTAGGTCAGTAAGTGCAATCTAGTTACTGCAAACAGTAGTTACTCAAGTGGGTTACTGTTTGCACCACGACTGAGAGTTGTCACATTGGATTAAAAGTGGAAATAAAATTATGAAAATTTTGTAAGGAAGCCGCAGCAATTTTTCGTCCCCATTCTCATTGCCCTGCCCGGGGGGCAACGAGCACCCAGGGCGATGAGGCATAATATTCATGGGAACCACTGGGCTCGCCAAATCACCTGTGGTGAAAACCCTTCTCACTTTTTATTCGCTATAACATCAAAATATATAAAGATTATTAGGACATGGGTTTTGTTGATGTTGGGGGGGGGGGGGCGGGTATCAAAAGTTCATTGTAAAATACTCAAAGGGGGGGGGGGGGGGGGGGCCGCGTAAAAGGTATGAGTGCAACAGGGAGAGGGGCTAGAGAAATGTGACTTTTTTGGAGGTACATACTCGCATTTGTTTGCTTCATTGCTGTATCACGTAATTTTGCGACAATTATTATTATTATTATTAATTATTGTACACTTTATGTAAGCTGTATGTTTATTAAGATACTTAATCGTACAATTTTTAGACAATTTACGATTTTAGGAGTTTGAGGGTAAACAGGTCTGTAATGTCCCTTCAAAAGGGCCCTACTTATGTAGCCAAGGAGTATTTGTTGTATAGGCAGTAGTATATATCGTTTACTAGTAATGAAAATTTCATACATGCGTGTATAATGAGAACCCCTAATTTTTAGTTTCAGTTTCTAGCCTAACTACGGTAGGTTTTTCTTTATGTCGGTTTTATTTTACTTTACCTTTTTTGTCTCTCCTGATTACGGTAAAAAGAGAGTGATGAAAGAAAAAGACCTTAAAGTTGACTTTTAAAAAGAAAAATATGCTGATCACATTGGTCAACAATTTAGAAGTTTTTTTTTTCCCCATATTGAAAATTTCCATTTAACTGTTGAAAGATCTCTACCACTTAAGTATTGAATAGTTTTCATAATTGCCAATTTGTTTGGTACCTTAAAGTTTGATTTTGAAGTTAATATGGTAGCTTTGATAGTTGTTACACCTACACTAGCTAAATAGTCTCTAGATGAACTGTGGCAGTGCCTTTTCAACAACATGTCAAGAGCATTATAGCTGACATCAAGAAGATAAAGTATTTGACAGACATTATAGGTGACATCTAGAAGTTGAACTATTTGACAGACATCTTGAAAATACCAATTATCTGTAGTTGAGAAAACTTCTTAATTATCAATGATTTAAACAGGTAATGAACTAATTTTATGTCAAAGACAATAAGTGTTTTTAAGAACATGGTTTATGATTTTTCTCAATATGTGAATTTATTATACAATTTGTTGATATGTGACTTTGTTGGCATCAGACTTTGTTGGGATGTGATTTTGGTCAATACATAACTTTTTTGTATGTGCCTTTATCAAAATATATGAATTTGTTAAAATATGAGTTTGCTAATCATGATTGAATGTTGTACCAAGAATTAACTTTTTAAAAACAAGGAAAAAAATATATGGACTATAAAAAAGTTGTCTTATGTATTTCTTCAGTGGGGAGCACAAGCCTTAAAGAATATGCAAATTATTCCCCCTGGGTCTGGTATTGTACATCAAGTCAACTTAGAGTATCTTGCACGAGTCGTCTTCAGCGACTCAGGGATCTTGTATCCTGACAGTCTGGTTGGTACAGATTCACATACAACCATGATTAATGGCTTAGGTGTTCTAGGCTGGGGTAAGTCAAATGTTTCCTGAGGGTTTGCTTTAATACAGTTGTTTTAATGGCTGGGACTGGCATATAATGGGTCAAATAAAAAAGTTATTGCTTTTTTGGTGGGTAAAAATAAGATGAGCACCATGAAAACTATTACCTTGTCCAGTTTTTGATTATTGCAGGTGATCAGATTACTATTTTTGACTTGATTATTGCCGGTGATCATATTACTATTTTTGACTAATTATTGTAGGTGATCTTATAAGTTATATTGGTCCATTACTTGACTGATCATTGCAGGTGTTGGTGGTATTGAAGCTGAGGCTGTTATGCTTGGTCAAGCCATGTCCATGGTACTTCCTCCTGTTGTGGGCTACAAAATCACAGGTTCTCTGCACCCTCTTGTCACTTCAACTGATGTGGTGCTTACTATTACCAAGGTGGGTTGGGTGGTTCCATTATTAAATGCTGTGGAGCTTATCATCACCCAAGTAAAGCATAAATCCTACCTACTAATATGTTGGTTCAGGTTTTTGGATCATTGTTAGGTAAGGTTGTTGGGTCATTTTTGTCAGGTTGTTGGGTCATTCTTAGGTAAGGTTTCCTGGGTCGCCTTGTGGATCAGCTTTTTTGGTCTTTCTTTGTCCAATTTTGTTCCTTTATTTTCAACATTGCAATTTCTCCTCAGCATCTACGCCAGGTTGGTGTAGTTGGCAAGTTTGTGGAGTTCTTTGGTCCAGGAGTTTCCAACTTGTCTATAGCTGACCGTGCAACCATATCCAACATGTGTCCAGAATATGGAGCAACAACAGGATTTTTTGCTGTGGATGAGAAATCTATTCAATATCTCAAACAAACAGGTAGGAAATTCATGTCATCAGACAGGTAATTCATATCATCAGACAGGGGATTCATGTCATCACATACTGATGACTCATATCGTTACAGACAGGTGACACAATGTCACCAAATGGTGAGTGAAATTATTACTTACGGTGATGAGATGGATTTTGAGATAATTTGTATGAGCTAGTAGATAACTTAGTTGTTTTGTTTGTTTCAGGTCGAGATGAAAAGAAAATAGAGATTATTGAAAAATATCTCAAAGCCAGTCATCTTTTCCGTGATTACATGAACAACAATGAAGATCCAGCATTTTCTGAGGTGAAAAAATGGTTCTCATATGATTCAAACGTTTATTTGTCAAAATTCACGAACACTCATCCACCCCACAATTCCTTTTTGTTGAAATTTTCTCCCCTTTATTTGTAATGAATAACCCCGTTTAATGTCAATAGTTATTTACTAGAAATGTTCCCTGTTATTTGATCAATACTCCCACCCCATTTATTAGCTATATTTTTCTTCATTAAAAACTAAATTATATCTTGCTTAATTAAATGTCCCAAAATTGGTAGTGTCCTTTTTTTTTTTTTTTTTTTTTTTTTTTTTTTTTTTTTTTTTTTTTTTTTTTTTTTTCTTTTTTTTTTTTTTTTTTTTTTTTTTTTTTTTTTTTTTTTTTTTTTTTTTTTTTTTTTACAAATTGTCTCCCTCTATTTAGTAAACCTTTTCTGACCCACTATGAATATTGAAAAGATAAGTTTCTTCTTAGTTCTAAATTGTTTTATATGTAAATTTCCAGCAAATTCACTCATAACTTGAAAATCTTCATGGTTAATTAAGTTGTTTAACTACGAAATTATTAGAATATATGACCCAGTGTTCCAGTCCAACTAATAATGGAAGGCATATTTTGTTACTTTCCAACTGTTCTTTTAAGGTGTCAACATCTAAAAATCCAAATTTAACATATGTTAATGAATCAAGATTTCTTGTAATAGATCCTCAAACAAAAATGTGATAAATTTAAATTGGATCCAGGGGGATCGGGATCTGTCGTATTAATGGATTTTGAAACATTGGTACCATTATTAAAATTCCCCCAACCTCTTCTTCGCTCCTGAACTACATTATCGAAAAATTGTTAAAACAGGCTACTTATATTTTAAGACGAATCTATTATCCAATTTTGAAATCGGTCTTGTTTTTATAAACAACTATTCTTTATCTCATAAAAATTGAACAGGCTCCGGTACTGAATTTTGCACAAAATTGAAAAAACAAATATTTCCTTATTATATAGAAAATCTTAGCTCCTGTTTAGCTGAACTTTATTTTTCATTATTAAAATTTTTAAAATATCTTTTTATAGATTAAATTTTCACGCCTGCCTGTTTAACGTTTAAAAATTTGTCAAATAAATAATAAAGTTAAAATTTAACTGTTGTCTCATTAAAATCAGTTTAAAAATGCCACAAATAGAGCCTTTCAAAAATTATCAAACTTTGTGGAAAAGTCTAGACCGGATCAGAATTGATTAGATATTATTCATTTTAAATCCACCGGATTCACAATGGATGCATCATTGTTCACATAGAACCTATAATGTTATCTAAGGCTATTGGTATTTATATAGCTAATATAAGGAAAATGAAATGGAGCCCCTGCCCCAAAGGAGACAGATATTATGAGTTAAGTAACCTTCGATATGTGAATATGGATAATAAAGTGTGTGTGTGTTAAGTTTGGTCAAGATCCATCTATTCATGTGGGATTATTTGTTGGTAATTTTATTTATAAAACTCATTTAAGGAAAAAACAAATTATGGGCCACCTGCCCCAAACGGAATGTTATTAAAAGTTCATAGCCCCAGAGAGTTCCTTCTGGGAAATGATGGATGTATGTGCCAAGTTATTTCAAGGTTAATCAATCCATGTAAAAACAAATGTGGAACAAAGCCACAAACCCACAAACAAACATTCACTTTTATATATATACTAGCGAGTACCTGCCATGCGTTGCAATGCCACTCAAAGAAAGAAAGTGTTTGCATTTTAATTATGTTTCTTGAAGAGCTTTTAAATGCACAATGTTTTGTTGTTTTTTTTCCGCCTGGTGCATACATGAATAAATCAGAAGGTTTTCCGACACGAGAGCAGGCCACATACATCTGTCCATGGGAGAAGTATGGGTTTTCAAAATTTAGTCCGCAAACTTGTAGCGATTGTCCCTGTGCTTTGTAGATAGTCATTGCAAACGCATGTCGCGCCAGAAACTGCAGACGTTTGAATTCAAATGGCATATTTGTTGGAATCATGGGAATGCGTGGCATCGGTACATCAACTCCTTTAAATTTTCCTTTTAAAATAGTAACTTCGATGGTATTTTTCATCATGTTTTTTACTGAAAGTTTGCTACTGTTGTAAAGTCGTGGATTTATGTTTCGTTAAAGAATGATAGGCACGCCCATTTTCAGTTTTAAAATGTGCGATGGAATGCCTGGCAAGTCAAGTTATTGAATAATTGACAACTTTGTCTTGATTCAATATCAATGGACTTATACGTTGTCGTTTCGTCTGGGATTTCGTTTTGAATGCTTAAGTTGATTGCATAGACATCGTTGTTTTTGCGTGCTAATATTGCACTTGCACTGAGCCACTGATGATTTTTGTAATATTGTGCGATATTTGGAAAAACTTTATGAATCAATTCGTCGATGGTAGCTGTAATTTTACAGGAGCTTGTTGGCAGTGTAAAACATTGTGTGGATTCATCAATTGCCATTTTCCCATTCCAAATGTCCAACAATTTTTTTGCTAAACATTCAGCGGATGCATCATTGTGTAGTTGTACACGCATATTGGTATTCAAAGTCAATTTCTGTATTGTCACCTTAATGATTTGACACATGCATTTAATTCATCGGCAGCTGTTGAACGTGGTATAACTGGTAGAGTTTGTCGAAAATCACCAGATAATAAAATAAGTGCGCCACCGAAGAGCTGTTCATTTCCTCTCAAATCTTTTAGTGTATGATAAAGCGTTTCCAATGCTTTTTTTGTGTGCGCCATATAATTTGTTGACATGATTGGAGTACTTTACCCATTCCTGAATTTTTATTTATATTGCATGTTTGTGTCTCCGTGATTTGCATATTCAACGGCAATTTCAGTGCTGAATGCGCTGTTTGGCCACCATCCAAAAGAGTTGCTTCAATTACAGATGATGCGATTGCCAGTGTCATATTCTTTTGTGATCGTATTGTTTTCAAAATAAGTGAAATTAGGAATGTTTTTCCTGTGCCTCCGGGTGCATCTAGGAAATATAATCCAACGCTTTGACTGGCAATTGCATGCTTAATTCTGTCATACACTATGAGTTGTTCTGGAACCAATTTCGGAAGATTCATTTGAACAAATGTACCTAATTCGTCTATATCAAAATGGGTTTCTCGTTGCAAATCACGATGGAAAAGGTTGTTTGCAGATCGATTCAGAGAGGTCATTCCCAACTCAACCAGTGCTTTGTTAGAGACTGACAAACATATGTCCTCAATCGAAACCAATGCCTCATTATACACGTTTGGTGTAAATTTAATTTCCGGATTTTGATTCGTTGCGCGCAAACGATGTAGGATGTCTTCACTCATGTAATCTTTGTATTTCTCCCAAAGATCTTTTGGATTGGATGGGAAGCACGTTGTCAATATGATTACAAACAAAGTGTGTATTTGCTGTGGCTGAGCAATTTTTGATGCATCAGCGAGCGAAGTGTCCCAATGAGCATCGTTTTCCAGAAGTTTTAATTCTTGGCAATCTTCACAATAAGTGGCACATACTTGACCGTTTACTGTTCTCGGTTCTTGGAAGGATGTTGGTCCACGTACGTTTATTAACAGTAATCGCAAATAAAAGCATTCTGCATTGTTTGGGTGAACAGTGTACAGACGGCCTAATGCATGGGCCAAATATAAATTGGGGTGTTCTTCAAATGCTTTACCCTGTTTGCGACGTTGACAAATTTTAGCTGATGCATTCCATGTGTAATATTTGGCACTTCAGAGTAAAGTAGCGTCTTTGCAAAAATATCATTCCCGCACAATGAGAAAAATGCAGTTCACGATGTTGACGGAGGTGACACTGCTCTTACATGTGCATTTTCTGTTGTGAAGTACACACGCTGTCCGTTTTCAAGGTGCACTGCCAAATGAACAACTGTTGGATGGCGTTCATGGATTGGAAATGATAAAATGCGCCATACTGCTTCAGTGCTATTAATGTAGCGTCCAAGTTGATATTGATAGTCTTCATCGATTGATGCAGTCATTTAATCGACTCCAAAACTGCCATATCGCTTCTTTGTTGACATATTTGCAAATGTAGTTGATCGATTTCACCAAATTGCAATACTCTACATTGATGTGTGCTTTGAACGTTTTGAGAGTAACGGTGAATAGGGTACAACCCAACGATTATCGACTCAACATCATTGTTTCGTACCTTTAAAGTGATTGATTTGCCACCATTTTCATTTGATCGTTGAAGATACAGTGGATAGCCATCATTGCCAGTGATAGTCTCCACAATTAAATATCTTGGGTATCGTTTTGTACATTTCCCATCAGACATGCATGGTGAATTTTTGTTGAGTAAGCCACATGGACCGTGAATCATGCTTTTGGTGACAATTTCAAATAAGTATTGATCAATGTTGACATCTGGTATTTCTGCAGATAAGACTTTAGCAATTTGATCTTGTTTGGCTTTTTCGATCAACCAAATTAAAATGTGTGCATGAGGCAATCCTCTCTTTTGCCATTCAACGGAATACATCCAACAGCGTGTCTCTCCAAAAACATGATACTTGACAATAAAATCTATTAAAGATTTCAATTTTTGTTTGAACACGCGCGCAGTAATATCGTGACGATATGATGATGATTGTCCAGTGAACAAAAGTTCTTGTATTTCCCCCATGTAGGGTTTCATGTAAATGTAATAAAAAAATCTGGGTGGCCATATGCGTGAATATATTTCATTGCATCTTGTGCGTATTCATGCATGTGACGTGGACTTCCAGTAAATGTCGCAGCTAGTATAACCATTTTCCCCAATTCATTTGGATTCACATTGCCAATATTCACAATTGCATCACGCAAATGAATGTACTCTTCGGAATGTAACTTGCTTTGATTTAATTGAATGTAGAAGAGTCGTTCGTAGTCGATTTTCGCATACATATCAACAATGTATTAATGGAAAATTTTCGACATGTCAAGATATGATTTTCGTCACTCTCACGGATCGTCAATCCATATGAATAGTATTTCATGACACTGACTTTCTTATTCGATTCCTCATCCGTCTGTGGATTTCTCAATTTGATGTTAAGATGATATCCATCTTCTCCTTGCCAAAATAAAATAGGATATTGCAATCCATCGTATGAGCAATGAGTTTCTGAGACATCACCACTTCTGCGATGAAGAATTATATCAGGTGAGTTAAATTCTTCGCCAACTATAAAGATCGCCACTTCATCAATTGTTGGTGCATTGTATTGTCTTTCGTGTAGGCAGACAGGTGTTTTGTTTGCTCTAACTATGACTTTGTAGTCATCAGTTGGCATCTTTTCAAGTTAAGTTCTGAACATTTGAATTAATTCGTTGTGTTGCAAAAATAACATTTGCAATGAAGCGACAATTTCTCGTTTAGTGCCCATATTGATATGACAACATTGATCGATTTGTTCATCAGTATTCCCCATGAAATAAATTTGAAGAAATTTGTGATCTGTGTTTGGCAGTGGCAGCAGAGATCCTACACGATGATAAATTTGCCCTTGCACTTAAAATGTTGACATGTAATTCTCGCGCACGATATTTGTTGCACCAAACGATGTCATTTGGAAACATGAATTATACTTGCGTATGTTTGCCAAAAAATGTTTCGATTGGCTTGTGTCACCTGATACCAACGGTGTTAATGGTTCGGGTGGTGAATGTAATTCTGGTAATTTCACTTTCCCACCATTGCTGCAAATTCCAGGTGTTTCATTCTTAAATTTGAGGGCACTGCAATACATGAATAATTGATCCATTTTTCCAATAACCACACTAGGATGAAGACTGTAATCATAATTAGCATCGTAATGGGATGCACTAAGATTTAATTCAGGGTGCAGTTTTCGTCTGGATTGAGCAGTGCGCACTCTATCGGAATTCAGTCTTTCTTCTCCCCACTCAACTGTTTCAGACAAACGGGTTTCAGCATTGCTTACTCCGGCGGTTTCGAGTCCTGATTCCTGTTGCTCAACAGTTTCAGATGAACGGGTTTGAGCAATGCGTACTTGAGCGGTTTCCTGTTTTGCTTCCCGTTGCTTGACTGTTTCAGATGATCGGGTTTGAGCATTGTGTCCTCGAGCAGTTTCCAGTCTTGCTTCTCCTTGCTAGAATTTTTCCGAAGCTTGTGATGACTTTTTCTTTCGTGCTTGAGGTGTAGAAAAACTAATAGCTTTTCGTTTGGAACGCATCATTGATTTGAAAGCAAAATTATTGCTTTGTGACGAATATTACAAATGCATGTGATATCTGTTATTAGCAATGGTTTTCGCAATTAACACAACTTGTTTGGTCACACACAAAATGAAATATTGCTGTTTGTATTTGATTCAATTAATTTACAATATTCCTAACGTTTTCACACGTTTCACAATAATTTTCACAAGTTAGGATCTCCCATCTTTTACATGAAAACCTCGCACAATATGTACGATCATTGTTGGCAGTAGAGTTCCAGTTGTATATCGTCACATTAATTTATAAATCATAAATTCCAGCTTTAAAGTCTCGATATCACTATAGTTCAATACCTATGTTGTCTAGTGTGTAATTTAATTACTCAAAAAACCATGGGTTCATGTAAAATTTCTTTACATAACACAAAACAACTCCGAAATTATAACACTCTATTAAAGAAATACTTTTAATTTAAAAACCGATCACATTTTCAATGTCATATCCGATTCTAAAATCCGTCACAAAATTCAAGCTAATTTATAAAAATAACAAAAATACTCTCTACACTATAAATGCAATACTGTGTTTTCTCTGCTTTACTACAAATTTTCTGCCTGTTGGCATTTGTTCATGGGCGGTTGTGTTGATAGCTCCGTTTGAAATTATATTGATGAAGCTCAATTAAGAAAATCAAATGAATTTAAGGCCCCCGGCCCAAAGGAAATATTGTAAAATGGTTGCATTTATTCAGAAATCTGCTAATTATGTAACACACAAACAGAAATGTCGTTTTTTGTTTTTGATTCAATTCCATCCACCCATGGAAAAGCTCTGTTTGAAATTTTATTTTTATAGTTCGAATAAGAAAATTTTAAAATTTTTAAAATTGTTGTACTAAATTAGAAAAATTTTCAGGCGGATTCAGCTCCGTCCACCCATGCAAAAGCTCTGTTTGAAATTATAGTTACAAAGCTCTTAGAATAAAAAAAAGAAATTAGGGTCACTGGCCCAAAAGGAATATTAAAAAAATGTTTTTCTAATTTAGAAACATTTGCGGTAGTGCGCATATAAATTCACCAAGTTTTATCGTAATCGGATGAATGTTTTAGAAATGCATACGATAATTATATAGATAATAAAAAGGTGGAGAGCGAATTTAGGGCCCCCGGCCACAAACGGAATATTGTAGAATTGTTGTATTATTTCAGAAACCTACTTAATATGTCACACACACAATTTAATGTCACTATTTGTATTTGATTAAAAAGCTATCCATCCATGCATTAGCTCTGTTTGAAATTATAGTTGTATAGCTTATAGAGAAAAAAACAAACATAGGGCCCCTGGCTAAAAACGGAATGTTTTAAAATGGTTTTAATATTTAAAAAACTTTTGAGGGTGAGCGCACAACATCTCTCTAAAGTTTTATCACATTCTAATAAATGGTAGAGGAGTGCATATGGAAATTATTTTTTTACAAAGCTGGGATAAGGGAAAAAAAACGAATTTGGGGCCAAAATGGAATATTTTATAAGTCATTATGAGACCCTTAGAAAAATGCTCTGGCATGTGGAAAACAACTCACCTCAGTTTTATCGCAATCGCTTGAATGGTGTAGGAGCGCATACGGTTTGAAATTATATTTATATAGCTCATATATATAAGAATCAGCTAAAGTGACATAACGCCAAAGGGGAGATACTTTTTAAGTATGTTCGGATTCCTAAAAAGAATCATAGTTATTTTCTATTATTTTACGGAAATCTAATAAATTTAAATGTGGACAAAAATATTTTAAATCCGCTTCTATTTTATTAAAAGTTAAAGTATTATTATTCTAAATTACAAATACATTTAAAGTATCAACTAAGGAACTATTTTAAGCATTTTATATGTTTGAAAGTTATGAAAAAAATTTAAAAATCATGATAAAAGAATTACACCGTATTCACATTTATGGGGAATGCATCAGTCGTTTTTAGTGCGTCTTTTAGTACGTTGTTAATATTGCGAATTTAAATTAAAATTAATTTGTTCCAAATAATCATGCAAATGATGTCCAAGCGCGAAAAGCCTAATTTGACAAAACTCTTAGGTTTCTTTAAATTTAATAACCGCGCGTTAGCAACAAGATGGCTGACAAGCAAATTTGTGAATACCGAAAACGGTAAAATTATGAATATATGCTGATATAAATATGCAAATACAATGCGGGAAGCTAGGGTAAGGATATGGGAGTAAACCCAAACTGTAAAATCCGGAGATGGAGTCCCGAAGTCGATCTGATGCCGATAACAATGTCATTTTGTCAACTCCTGCGACGCAGTCAGTGCCGAGCTGTATTGACAATTGTCATTCCCTTGAGTCCACTTGTTGCGTGGAGAGTGGGTATCTGCTGCATTGGGCAAGAGCTGGTCTCCATAAATCACCACCCAGGCTAAGTAGCTATATTAGCGACGTCACTTTACATAGAGCAAGTTTGTTTCGCAAGGCAAAGAAAGTCAATAGGAGGAAGACTGAACCACTTCGCTTCGCGACATGGAATGTGAGAACCATGTGTCCTTGATTTGAAATGGACCTTGATCAGATTGACAACGCAAGGAAGACTGCCGTCATTGATAAAGAACTCGCCAGACTGAACATTGATATTGCAGGCCTTCAAGAGACCCGACTAGCGGATAGTGGTACCATCAAGGAAACCAGCTACACATTCTACTGGCAGGGGAAACCCGCAGATGAACCAAGACAGCATGGTGTTGGATTTGCCGTAAGAAACACATTATTGGCCTGTATTGAACCTCCTTCTTTGGGATCGGAGAGGATTCTGTGACTGCGGATGTCATCATCTGCTAGCAAGGTCAACGTATTCAGTGTGTATGCTCCAACTCTTCATTCGACTCCAGAAGAGAAAGATTTTTTTCTCTGAGACCCTGGACCAAGAATTATCAAGTGTTCCCAAAACCGAAGCATTGTACATTCTGGGAGACTTAAATGCTAGGGTAGGAGCTGATCAGGAAGCCTGGCCGTCATGTCTTGGCTATCATGGATTAGGAAGGATTAATACAAACGGACAACGTCTGCTGGAGCTGTGCTGCTCCCGTGATCTCTGTGTTACAAATACCTTCTTCAAATGTAAACAAATCCAAAAGGTGTCAAGGTGACACCCACGTTCCCGCCACTGGCACCAGCTAGACCTCGTCATTACTAGGCGCTTGGAACTAGCTAGTGTACTTCACACACGTAGCTACCATAGTGCGGACTGTGACACGGACTATTCTCTAGTGGCAAGCAAGATACGACTATTGCCCAAAAAATTGCATAATGCTAAAAAGACGTGTCGTCCACGAATAAACATCCTCTGCTCAAACAACCCAGAAAAAACGCAGCCATTCTCAAAAGTGTTGCAGGACACCCTTGCTAAAGGATCACATGATGGAACTATTGACTCTAAGTGGAGTCATTTACGAGATGCTGTGTACGATTCAGCCATGTCCGCCTATGGTAAAATGGAGCATAAAAATAATGACTGGTACGAGGCGCATTGGAATGTGATGGAACCCGTAATCGAGAGGAAGAGAAGAGCCCTACTTGCCTGTAGGGATGCACCTTATGCTAGTACACTGCAGGCTGTCAGAACTGCAAAAAAATTATCACAGCAGACGGCCCGCGAGTGACAAAACTGTTTATGTATTTTACCTTCTTAAGAGTAAAATTAATAGATACAATTGCTTTTTAAATTGTTAATAAAACACACACACAGTTTGCTTTGTATATTTTTACATTTAAAAAGTTTTGCCTGTTTTGATTCCAAAAATATACTATTATTAAATTTATATAGTAATAAAAACTAACCTTTAAATATAATTCTACTAATAAGAAATACGGTTTAAGTCAATCAGTGAAGTGCAACTCCATAGCTAAAAAGCATTGAATAATCCACTTATACCTCATACAAATAAGAATGAACCATATGAAGTGCTAAGAATGTTAGTTTGGGTATGGAAGGGACTACATCCGGTGGAAGATTTTCTAAATTTATTTAAATCTGTGTGGGGCAGGGTTGGTCACTTTGCCCCAGGCAGAACAAGATATGTCTCAAAATAAAGGAATGATTTTGATTAATAATTAACTTTCTTGGGTACATTAATATCGGAGGTAGGAAATAGGATGTGTACATTTATACGTGGATGACAATATATTTAAATCCTATGGTATTACATTTGTGTAAAAAGAGATGCTACACTCTCTTTTTACAAATATGGGTATGTTCATTTTGTCCAAGGCAGCAAAAGATACGTCTCAAAATAAAGGATTGATTTTGATAAATAATTAGCCTTTTTGGGTAAATTCATATCGGAGGTAGGAAATAGGATGTGTACATTTATACATGGATTATATATTTAAATTGTGAAAAAAGAGATGCTACATTCTCCTTTTTCAAATATTGGTATGGGGTCATCCATAAAAGACATCCAAACAAAAGGGGGGAGGAGGGTTTAGCAAAAAGTGGACTAAAGTGGACAAAGGGGGTTTAGGACAAAGTGGATGTCCACATTGTAGTGTTTTTTTGAGTGCAGCAGTTTTGCATAAATTTACTGCAAAAAACTTCTAGTTTAATGACAAAATAGTTGGGATGCAAACCCAAACAATCTTTCACAAACTGAGTGGTTAAATTTAGAAACGATTTTTTCAATATTAATAATTAATACGCTTGAATATTATTTTAAAAATATGTTGTTAAAGTTTGAGTTGTCAAATACAATATAATCTCAAATAACAGTTTTGCATGCCTTTGTATCTCTATTGTCCATCGGTGGCTGGGAGAATTTCCAAGAGAATATGTTTTTGCAATAAATATTTCCCATCACAGGCGGCAATGAAAAAACATAAGGTCGTCCATTGCAATATTCCTGCTAGTGAACATAATATGGCAGACGAATCAGACGTAGAGACTGCCACTCAAATTGATTTAGCATTTGAAGACTCAAGAACAGATGTTGTCATTATACGAAACATGTTTGAATGGCTGCAGTCCGAATTTTCCATTGATTGAAGAATGTTGGATTATTTGTTTATTACATTTTTTTTAAACAGTGATTCAATAAAATGTTTTTGAACAGTTATTATTTTGTTGGAATTTTGCCTCCAAATAATTGGAATTTCACAAAAAACTCTTTTTAAATACATACTCTTTATATTGTTGTACATTTTCCCAAAATATTCATTAATTTAAGTTCGGTAAATTTTATGTTTTGGATGTCCACAACTGGGGGGAGGGGGGTGTCAAATCAAAAGGGGGGAGGGGGGTAAAAAAATAGCAAAACATTGGTGGACGTCTTTTATGGATGGCCCCTATGTTCATTTTGCTAATGGCAATACAAGATACGTCCCAAAATAAAAGAAATTATTTTGATTAATAATTAACCTTATTAATTTTATGTGGATGACAATATATTTAAATCTCATGGTATTTCATTTGTGAAAAAAAGAGATGTTAAATTCTCTTTTTATAAAGAAACATATGTTTACCAATTAAGAAAATCAATGGCGTTAACAAATCTTGGGAACTTTTATGTAAGTATATCCATGAATCTCAAAACACAATCATTTTACACACTTGAAAATTAAATTTTGACAAATGAAAATGGGTTAATATTTTCTTTTTTTTAAAAATGAAAATATATTTTTGTTGTTACTTTGCAAAAAGTGAAGAGGTGTATATTTTTATGAGATTAACAATTTAATTTTTTAAAAAGACAGTCTAATCCGATATAGGCATGAAAAACAGTTGTTAGATTATTCTTAGATAAAGAATTCTTTGTTTTACGATTTTCTGATAATGTATATTTTTTTTTAAAAAGGCAAAAATATGAGTACATTTTTGATGAAGATATCAACATATATCGAATTCCTGTAATACAAAATATATTTATGGCATATATAAAGTTTTTTTTGTAAATTAAGATTAGGTTTTTTAAAAAACATAGGGCCCCTGGCTCAAAACTGAATATTTTAAAACGGTTGTAATAATTTAAGGACCTTTGCCGGCGATTGCAGATCATCTCACTAAAGTTTTATCTCATTCTGAAAAATGGTATAGGTGCACATACGGAAATTATATTTACAAAGCTCATATAAGAAAAAATATGAATGTGGGTCCAACGGCCAAAATGGAATATTTTAAAAATGTTGTAATGACTCAGTAAAATGCGGGGGCTTATGGACAACAACTCACTTAGTTTTGTTGCATTTGCATGAATGGTGTAGGAGTGCATACGGTTTGAAAATATATTTATATAGCTTATAATAGAAACAAACGAACATATGGCCCCAGGCTCAAAACAGATTATTTTAAAACGGTTGTAAGAATTCTTAAAACTCTTAGGGCTTGCTCGCAAAATCTCACCAAAGATTTATGGCATTCGAATAAATGGCGTAGGAGCGCATACGGAAATTACTTTTTACAAAACTCGTATAAGAAAAAATACGAATTTGGGGCCAACGGCCGAAAACGGAACACTTTAAAAGTGTTTTAATGACTCAGTAAAATGCGCAGGCTTATGGACAACAATTCACTAAAGTTTATTTGCAATCGTATGGTGTAGGAGCCCATCCTGTTTGAAAATATATTTATATAGTTTATATAAGAAAAAACTAACATAGAGCTCCTGGCTAAAAAGGAATATTTTAAAACAGTTGTAATAATTCAGAAACCTCTGTGGCCGTGCTTACAACATCTCAACCAAAGTTTTATCGCAATCAGATAAATAGTGTAGGAGCGCATACATAAATTATTTTTTACAAAGCTCATATGAGAAAAAAAACGAATTAAGGGCCAACGGCCGTGAACGGAACATTTTTTAAGGGTTGTAGTGACTTGGAAAAATGCTCTGGTTTGTGGATAACAACAACTCACCAAAGTTTTGTTGCAATCGTATGTATAGTGTAGTAGCGCATACGAGACATACAAACATACAGACATTCATTTTTATATATATGGATGATATGACTAGATTCATTTGAAGGGATAGATCCCCTTATGTAAGTGACTAGCTTTGTTCATCAAACTCTTTCAATCTAGCGGGTTACCTTGGTTAATGTAATAAACACTCTTGATTGTTTGCAGAGGGCTACCTCAGTTTGTATTAAAGGTTTTTCTTAATTTATTTTAAGGAGTTCCTTCATGTAGGGCTATTTAAATTCATGCCAATGGCTACCTTAATGTATATAAACAGGCTATATTATTTTATGTTGAAGGCTATCTCTTTCCTCAAGTCAACATGTATACAATATCACCAAAAGTAACAATACTGAAACATCTTGAATATGTATAAGCATTTTTCAAAGTTGCATCGCTTCAACTTTCATGTATTCCCTGTATTTGAAGAGGAGGATATGTTCTGCAGTTGGAGTTTAAAATTGGCATCTTGACGAAGGAAAGAGTATTCATAGTGGACCATTAGTTTTGCTTGTGATTTGGAACTGAGTTCAAGATGTGGGAGTTTCAAAACTGTAGTTTTTAGGCAAATTTTAGAACTGAACCTGTTTCCTAAACACTTCACCTTCACCAGTCCACAGTTTTTTTTTTCTAGGTTGTTGAACTTGACCTGTCCACTGTTGTTTTCTAGGTTGTTGAACTTGACCTGTCCACTGTTGTGCCCTGTTGCTCTGGTCCCAAGCGACCTCATGACAAAGTACCTGTAACAGAAATGAAAGAAGATTTTAACAAATGTCTGACAAACAAAGTTGGATTTAAGGTAGAATAAAATTTCTCTAACAAAAAATATAAATTATAATACTTCAACTATAGATTTAGGTCTTTAAGTAAATGAGATGAAGAAAGTTGTGATGCCAGACTCACATAGCCTGTATTATTCATATAGCCTGTATCATTCATATAGGTTGCATATGGTGTACACACTGAGGGGGTAGGAAGTTAATCATCAAATTAGGACGTATAAAAAATGACTTGATTTTATTTTTCAGGGTTATGCCATAGCTCCAGAGAAACTGCTTACAACTGTTCCTTTTGTATGTGATGGCAAGGAAGAGACCATTAAACATGGAAGTGTTGTGATAGCTGCTATAACAAGTTGTACCAACACAAGCAATCCATCTGTTATGTTAGGGGCAGGTATGTCCAGATAGCTGCTATACTAACAAGCCATCTGTTATTTTAGAGGCAGATATGTCACAGTAGTCGCTATAACAAGTTGCACCAATTCTATTAATTGTAATAAAGATGGAATGCCATCGTTAAAGTGAAGTAATCATTTTGTTCGGTGGATGGCATGTAATTATAATGGTGAAGGAAAATCATAGATCTGTCGATGGTATGTCAATTTTCTGGTGATGATATTACATTGTAAAGGTGTTAGTATGTAATTGTTCTGGTGACTGGTAATGATTAAAAAGACCTTAATGCAGCCATATATTTACACTATTTTACATAAAATTGGTGTTTCTCCATATTATAATGTAATCATTTATTTGATGGAAGGCTCCATATTATGTTGTCATTTATTTTACTGAAAGCTCAATATTAAAGTGTTGTTGTTAGGATACCATTATATTGTTTTTGCAAATATATACTGTTTGAAGATATGGCTTGTTAGATCAACAATACATAACAAAAGACTATAACTCAGTCAAAACAAAGAAAAATGGTACCAAAGCTAGGGATATTTACAAAATAATTTAATTATACTATTAAATTTATATAAAAATATAAAATCAAATATACAGAAATAAAAACTACATTAAGGGGAGGTGCGGGTGAGAAATTGGCAAAAATGGCAAATTTTGAGAAATTTTTTATTATTGTTAATTTGGTTTTATTAATTCTTTGTGAAATTTTTATATTTGTTTTTACAAAAGTAAGTTAGAAAATATAATAAATGACAAGTTTCCTGACCCTATCAATCAGAAAAATGTCAAAATTGCCCCATTTTTTTTAGTGTTTTTACCCCTTTGTTATGAGTATTTGGAATTGCCCAATCCCAATATATTTGTTAGGAAAGATGGTGATTTCCGAATCAAGATAAATACATTTTATCGTCATAAAGAAAATTACTAAATTAGCTGAAGCTTTCGATTGCCGCTAATGTCTAGCAAAATTTTGTATCTTTCTTTCCTACTTCGTGTATCACGTGATCTAGCCCTGACCTTTGAACAAAATGAGCATTTTGATTGGTTCCTGTGTAGGAAATCTGTTTGTAATAACTACTTCCAGTATAAACAAGCCATATCTATTTTCATGAGGCCTACCGATTTCGATATGTAATTTGTCGCAAATAAAAACATTTGAGGAGTTAAAAAAACAACTAAATAAGTAAATAACCAAACAAAGTGAGTTGGCTTTGATTAATTGCCTTGATAAACATGATTAATTCTTCTCCATTTTTGGAGAAGACTAAGACTGAGTACACTAAACTACTAAGACTAAAGACTCCTACTCCTAGTCGCTTCAAGTTCAAGCATCGCTATGCTACTTCACTAGCAGAAAGAAGATAGAAAAATACCATGCCAATAATAATGGTAAGTCTTAAAGATCAAATCTATTTTTCCCTTAGATTCAAATTTAAAGTATGGTATCAATTATTCATAAGGCTAAGGCTAAGCCTATACTGTACTCACTATAGACCATTGAATGAAGGCTATGCTTATACTTTTTTACTTTTTTATTATTTGTAGTAAACACCGTTAGTTTAGTGATAGTTAACATTTGTAAAATTAAAACTTATAAACAATGTATTGTAATTGTGATATTTGACTTTCATTGTCCTATATTTATAGCTATTAAAATAGTAATATATTAAATTTCTAATTTTTCTCATTGTGGCACAAATGACATTGTCATTAGTGTTATTTTATTCTAAAGTAAAATAAGAGCCCTAACAAATTTTGCTTGAAATACTTGTCAACAAGTATGACCTATCGGTCATTAATGTCCTTACAGCCATATATTTTTGTTGATAAGCATTTAATAAAAATATCTAACGACAAGTTTATTGTTTTCAGGAATGATTGAGGAGACGCGCAATCGGTTTGCGGAACACAACAGAACACAACATGCATTATATTTCCTGTTGATCAACCACACTGATCTCTTGTGCCTTAATCCATTTAGCCCAAATGACAATTTGTACTTGAAAAAGGAGTGCCCTGAGTATGTGTTCCAATTGGTACAGATTCATCGTCACATCATATGTTCGATGCATCGAAATAAAAATAACCTCAGGCAGAGGATGCAAGAGATTACTAAAACAGATTACATCACAAGGCTCATTATGTGTTATACAAGGACAAAAAGAATAAGACTGCAGTTGAAAGGAACATATCAATAATTCCCTTGTTTCAACATTGTATCTCTATGCCATGTGATTTTCAACATGATTAGTGTTAAATTTGATACAGTAACAAATTATATTTTACAATGGAGTTATTGCTCATGAGTTTTCTGGTTCACACAAAATACCTGTCAATATGCTTTTGAGAAAAATGCATGTTGAAACTGAAATGATTCAAAAGTTGTGAGAAATCAGAAAATTTACAACTGTCAATATTCATTTCGTCATTAGAATTCATAGAACTTACAATTTTTTTTTACAAGACCAAGAGTTGCATTTTCAGCATACATAGACAATGTCTAATAACTCTTTGGAATTGCATTTTACATAGCTTAATTTTATGGTTTTGCACACTTTTATAATGCTGAAATTCTCCAAAAAGCTTAATTTTATGGTTTTGCACACTTTTATAATGCTGAAATTCTCCAAAATAAGCAAATTATCATTTTTTTGACAAAAACAGAATAATAGATAAAAATACATCATCCGCAGCGAAAAGTTAAGTGGTCAGGAAAAAAGACAAAAGGACCTGGAAAAGTATAACAAATGTCCACAATAGGCTAATAAACAGTTTTCATTCCAATCTGAATATAAATTTATTATTTTTCATTGATATTTTCATTGTTTTTATCGTTTTTCTTCATTATTTCAGTTTTCTTGTTTTCAATAATTTTGGTCACCAATATCCCTAAAACTTTTTTATTTATTATCGAAACAAATTTTCAGAGTATGTTCAGTGACCAATAATAAACATTTAAATAACCTAGAAATAAGATAACTATCTTAGAAAAGAAAATATGTAAAAAAGAATTCACCCACACCCCTATTTTTTTCATAAAAAATGGGGTCACAATTAGTGACCCTGTTGATTTATTACAAGTCATTACATCAAAAAGTCCTGTTAAACAAAGTTTTATTATAGGTTAAATTAAATAATCTATGTTTAAAATCTGATGGCAATAACTTAATATTTGTAAAAGCCTTAGTGTTTTAAAAAACACTTTTAAAAATAAAAAGGGCGGAGGTTTTTTTGGGTTACAAAGGCAACCAATGGAATTTTTTTAATTTAAAACCTGTTTTTGTACCTCCATTACAATACCAAATAAGGTGTAGGTAAAAAAAATCCTATATCAAGCCAAACAAAATTTTTTAGATTTTTCACCCACACCTCCCCTTAACTTACAGCACAGAAAGTGAAAAAGAATAATGCACAAAAGATACAGATAATTACTACACACACACAAAGAGTATACTATAAGTATATTACATTCCTTAAGTTTCAGATCTAGGAAATCTATCAAATCTATTTTCTTGTTGGGAAAGCTCTAGGTTTAACCCTCGAACTGTGGCATGCATCATTCTGTGGTGTGGAGCTTTTCAGAGCTTTTTGAGTGCCTTTTGAAATTGCATTAAATGACTTGGAAATATTGATGCAAGACCCCAATAATTATATATTTTTATAAAGGTAAATGGATGGGGATAAAGTTGGCGATATTACCCACCCCGTAAAAAAATGTTGCTCAATGTCCTTGACCTTGGAGTTCTCAAGAAAATAAAAATCGACAAAATGTCTTGCTTTCAAGTGCTCATAACATCATTAATTTTTAATGTTGTAGCCAATTCATTTATCTTTCAGAAAATGTTTAGTTTGCTAAGGTTTTGATTGCAATTAAACCTCTGAAAGCAATTTTAGTAATTTTAGGTCATTTATATAAGAAACGGGGACCACTGCTGAAACCAAGTGCAAAATACAAAATCTCAGGCAAAATAGTTATTATTGACTAGTAAACATTTAAAAAGGAACTGTGGAACTGATTTGGGTTGTTAAACTATAAAATGTATTATTACTGATCTGTAATCTGTAGCTTCTGTGACTAAAATTCAGTCAGTCCTTGCCCAACCTCCGGGCCTGGCTCGAAGTCAAACAGTAGCCTCAGTAGGCCCACTTCAGTAACACTAAGACTAGTATCAGATTCACGAAAAGAAGAATCTGAAGTGAGATGTCATGGGGAATGTTAAAATCATCATCAGTATCACTTAAATCCTCTCCTAAAAAGCTTTAAAAAATATTTAAATTAGTTCTCGCACTGAAGGCCCAGCCACAGCTTCCGTCATTTTTGCTTTAAAAAAACAGCGATATAAAATTCCGATTAAAAAGTACTTATTGTTAAGTTATCAAGAAACAGGCGGAAGTTGGTTTAATTATTAATAAAAGGAAATGGCTATGATTTCTGTTAAATATTGGATTGGAAGTTGCTATCGGACCGTGTTTTTTATCAGCCGATTTTTTCGGCCACCACAGCACAGAACGAGAGCATCGGCCGATTTCGTGGGCCGACCACAGTTCGAGGGTTAATTATAGTGAGGGAGTTGGAAACCTCCAGAAAAGAAACTCTAGAAATAGCATTCTACAGAACACATTTGAATGTAAACAGCCTTTTCTCATTCAAGGGAAGGGTGGGAAATGATGCATCGCCACACATATAATCAGTGATGTCAATATGAAAACAAAAAAGTGGGAGGTAAGTGGTGGACGCTTTAGCTCTACATTGAAATAACCTTAGGTGAACACAGGCTATAACAGTTGTCAATTATTTGACTGAAGATCTTCATATTATAAATTATTGTGTTCTTATTTATTTAACTAAAGGTCTCCTGGCCAAGAAGGCAGTGGAAGCAGGTCTTTCTGTGCCTGCTTACATCAAGACATCCTTGTCACCAGGCAGTGGAGTTGTCACGTATTACCTGAGGGAGAGTGGAGTTACAACATACTTGGAGAAACTGGGGTAATATTGGTCATGTCATTTCAAATATCTAGGGTAAAACATAACTAGGGTAATATTTGTTACATCACTTTTGTTAGTTGAAATAATGTTGGTAATATTGGTAATTGTAACATGATATTGGATGTTAATTTGCAGTTGAGTAAATTGCGCTATTTCATGTCAGAGTAGTGATACATAGATATAATTATAGATAGGAACTACAAGGATAGCCATATTGTATTGAATGGAGAAAGCGTTTGGGAAGATTTGGTCCAATGTTATTTTCTAAAAGAAATGGATGTATTATTACTGAACTTTATTTAATCATCATTTCATTAATCATCAGATGTAAACTTTATTCTGTGTATTGTGTCAACTATTTCGTTTTCTAAGAAGCAACAATGTCTAATGTACACTACTCAGTACTTTATTATATACGCTACATAAATCACATGATTCCTTAACATCAGGATAATGTTATAACAATTATAGTTGCCATGCAGAGAATAGATATACACAGGCAACAGGCCCTACATGGAATTAATGGAATCTAATCCAAAAATACTCGCTGTAGCTCTCACTGACTCTCTAGATCCTTCGTCCACTCTGGGGCTCAAATCGTTGTCTCCCCTTTTATCCCCCAAAATTTACACACCCGTCCATGACTTGAAGAGAACACACTCGTCACATAACCCAATTGTCACTAATCACAACACACACAGCTTCGCTGATTCCATGACCTTGACAAAAAATATATGACATAGTGTTAAAATGATTGATAAATGAATTCTTGTACTTCATATTATTACAGTTGTGAGAAATAATAAGTAGTTAACTTCTTCTATATTTTTAAGGCCCACGATCAATGTATTGATCATTCTGGCTCCTATGTTTCAGAGGGGCTCGCGATGTAACTGTGCATGGTTTTGAAAGGGATACTTCACTGGTTGCAAGGGCTACTCAGCAGTGATATTATAAACTGGGGGTTGGAAGACAGGAGGCAAAAGACTCAAATTTGTTAAGTGTAGTCATCTCAACTGTTTCTTTTGGAAGCTTGTTCCAGTCCCTTATTGTCTTTGGCATGAATGAGAAGCTCCTGTACTGAGTTCTTGTTTTCATGAGCTGTAACTGCCTGTCGTGGCCTCGTCGCTGTTTAGTGGGGAGATGGACAAGTTTCTGTTTGATGCTGGAGCAGTGGACCAGCCCATTTTTTTATCTTGAACATCATGGAGAGTCTGGATAGTAGTCGTCGATCCTCCAATCTTAATCAGTCCAATATTTCCAGCATGCTGCCATCAATTGAGGTGTTTCTGTAGCGGTTCAGGACAAAGGGTACAGCTTGTCGCTGGATCACTTCCAACCTGTTGATGCTCTTCTTGGTGAATGGGTCCCAGAATGAAGATGCCTACTAAAAGCGGCCGTACAAAAGCTTTATAGGGTTCGTCTTTCATGCTGGAGTTGCTGATATTGAAATTTCACCTTAGGAACCCTAGGGTCTTGTTAGCCTGTTTGCACACATTGTTAATGTGCCAAGCGGACCTCTCTTTGAATGGTAACATTGAGGTACCTTACGGAGGAAACTGGCTCAAGAATAGGGCCATGTAATTTGTGAGGGTGGTGTAGAGAGGATCAGCATCTGGAGATTGACAGGGTCTGGCACTTGAGGGGATGAAATTCCATGTCCCAGCTCATCTTCCACTCAGCTAACCGATGGAGGTCCTGTTGTAGCTGGTTCTGATCAGAACTATTGGCGATTGTCCTATACACCGACGTGTCTTCTGCGACCAGTCTTGCTGGAAGGTCAGCTTCACTGGCAGGTCATTGAATTATGCTGTTTGTTCAGGGGCCTAGCACCGAGCCCTGGGGGACCCCTGACTTAACACCGAAAAAGGAGGTTATGCCATCTACCACAACTGCCTGGCATCAGTTGCTGAGGAAGCTTGAGATCCATGTGTTGGTAGTGCCTTGGATAATAATAATAAGACGTCTTATATAGCGCGGTACTCCAGCCTAGATCCCATATCTCTGAAGTTTCTGTAGTAGAAAACTATGATTGACATGGTCAAATGATTTTGAGAAGTCCATCACCAGCACATCAGTTTGCTTGCTGTTCTCCAGATTGATCTTCTGCAAATTCAAGGAGCTGGGTCTCACATGATCTATTGACTCGGAAGCCATAGTGGCAGTCATTGAGTATATTGTGGCTTTCAAGATTCTTTATGACTGCGCTTATGATTATGTGCTCCAACAGTTTGCATACCACTGGTGAGGCGGTAGTTGGCAGGGTTATAATGCTCCCCTTTTTTGTAGATTGGGGTGACATGCACTGTTCTCCAGTCGGTCGGGACATTGCCAAGCATAGAAGAAAATTGTCAGCGAGGGGGCAATTTCATCAGCCAATTCTTTGAGCACTTGTGGTTTGATGTTGTGAGGACCACATGCCTTGTAGGGGTTAATGGTTTTAAGGAGTGCCATCACATCCTGCTCTGAAATCTGGATATCATCCATGACGGGTCAGCTCAACCTCGGAGTACTCTCTACCATCACCTAAGATAAACTGGAACTGGAATTGTTAACCCCCTAACTGATATTCATTGAGGTATCCGCTCTGGTCACAACAACTTTTAACAGTAACAGATATATCAGTATAGGAAGAAAGTTTGTAAGGGGAGAGACAATCAGGTTAGCAATATAGGAAATTAGTAAAACAAAGTAAGGTTAAACCTGAAAAAAGGAACACAACAAAAAAACAAACGTTGCGGCAGGAAGCCTTGGTCAGCGAACAAACAGAAAAAACCGATATAAAATTAAAAAATATCACTTAGCTGAGAAGTAGTATCCAAGAGGGGAGCACAATTCAGTTCCTTGTTATGTTGCGTTTTTTTTTCAGGTTTAACTTTACTTTGTTTTACTAATTTCCTAGGAGGAAAGTTACAACAGTAATGTTGGTCATGACATTTTTTAAAATAATTAATATTCATTTGAAGTGATATAAATCTTTCTAAGACACCTGACTTGTTTATCTAAGGTTCAACATTGTTGGATATGGTTGTATGACCTGTATAGGCAACAGTGGACCATTACCTGATGAAGTAGCTGAGGCCATAGAGAAGGTAAGCACACAAACAGATTTCTTTACCTGATGAAATTGAGGTAACTATGAGAAAATGAACATTTTGTGACATGGACTAATTAGCAACCAATTTCCACAGCTAAATGAATTGTTCTTTATGTAAAACAAAAAGTCTTTTTGTATTTGAAATGATGGGAACCATGAACATCTTAACTGTAAAACATGGGGGGAACCTGAACATCTTAACTGAAACATGAGGGCCCATGAAAACTTCATTTATAAAACATGAAGGCCCCTTAACATCTCAGTTTGAACACATGGGGGCTATGAACATCACATTAGTTAAACACGAGGGCATTATTTTTTTTGTTTAAAATGATGGGCCCTCAACATCTTATTTTGAACACATGGGGAGCCCATAAACATCTTATTTGTAAAACATGGGGGCCACTTAACATCTCAAGTGTAGCAAAATGTCCCATGAAAACTCAAATCTGGCACAGTTGAAATGTGTGAACATAACATTTGATTCAATTAATGCCACACCTAGTAACATGTCATTTTTGCAGTATGACATTTCATTTATGGATCACACCAAATAACATATCATTTATTGATCAAACCAAGCAACATGTCATTTACGGATCACACTAAGTACAACATAACGATCATTTATCTTTCTAAGGGAGACCTGGTGGTGTGTGGTGTACTGTCTGGAAACAGAAATTTTGAAGGTCGAATTCATCCACTTACTCGAGCCAACTACCTAGCATCACCTCTGCTGGTCATAGCATATGCTTTGGCAGGAACAGTTGATGTGGACTTTGAAACAGATGCATTAGGTCAGTAATTTATATATATATATATAACCGAAATAATATATATATATATTTTTTCTATCAGCTGTTAAAAGTGCTTTGAATTCTTAGATTTTCTAACAGTCAATATGTGAATCAAGCTTTGGGAAAACATGAAAAAAAAAAGATGTAACAAAACAGCAAACGTGACAGTAGCTGTGGGTTATTCCGTTAAATATTTATAGTTTGAAATGCCACCGATAACTTGTGCCACTTTACATAACTTATGCGAGGATTGCAGGCCTGTTGACCCCAACCCTTGGCAGTAGTAAATACGTTTGTAAGCCTAAGTCTATGGCACTACAATGAGCCTAAAAGAATTATGGTTACAGACATTTTTATTTTTAAATCATTTTTATTTAAATTTAAAAATTCGGGTGGGTTTTCAGTAAAAAAAAAAAAAAAGAAATAATTTTTTTTAACCTTTGCTGCCAATTAATCCTATGCTCATTTTTGAACCGAACAATCCATCATTTATTATTACTACTTCCTGTAGCGCTGAAAATTTTGTCAGTGCGTCGAGAAAAAGAAGAAAAAACTAAACTGATGACAATTTACTACAAGTAGTGACAAAAAAGAAGACAAAGATAGTTCCAAATTGAAACTGTAAGGGAATATCTGTATTGAACTTTCATTTCAACTTTTGCACATGCCTATTTAATAAACTATTGTTTGCACATGAGGGAATATTTGTATCGAACGATCAACTTTTGCACATGACTAATTAAATAACTTTGCTGGCATCCGTCCGTCACAATCCACATGGCCTGGGAATATACTTTAGGGATTATAAGCTGGTTCCCAACAGCAAATCGCCTCTCTCCACGCCGCTGGGTAACCCAAGGGAACATCATTGGATGATACAACTTGGCGTCGGTGACGTCGCAGGAGTTGCCAGAATGTTTCATTGTATGTTATCCGCCTTTCGGGACTCCATCTCCGGGTTTGATTTCAGAGTTTCCTTCTCTTAGATGAGTTGCCAATCCAAGGTTAACGAGTCTCATCTACCCGGGGTGCTTGACTGAGCTGTAACTGGAATTGAACTCCAGACCACCAACTTGAGATTTGCTCAGTTTAGACCATTCGGCCACCCAGCACTATAACTATTGTTTACACATTGCTTTAAATGTTATAAATGAATCTCTGAGAAAATGCAAGGCCTATCAGTTAATGCATACTTGTAGTAAACATGATTGTTTATGGTTGTCCATGACAATGGCTTCACACTGCACTACAACTACTACAAAAGTGAAAATGAGACAGTCAACTGGGATCTTGACCCAAATTCGGATTTAAATATTGTAAAGCATTAAAACTTAAACTAATTAGGCTAGACCAGGGTTGGAGAACCTGAGCATGTGGCCTTCTAGGTTTTCAAGTGCGGTCTTTTGACTTTATAATTTAAAAAAAAGAAATCTGTTTATTTTTATTAACTTTTTATGTACTGTCTGCTTAGCATTAAGAAATAACTAGATTTTAATGCATTTTTCTGTGCATATAAATTTATATTATAAATAATTTACACCTTCCGACAACATTACTAGATAAATTGGTAGTGGTCCGATAGCTTGCATAAATGCTGCTTCCAATTGCAACTTGACAAGTGCCCCAAATCGGGGTTGGACTCTAGTCTTAAAGCTATATATTTCTCCAACTAATTACACAATCACCCCTGCCCTCTAAGCCCACAATTCTTCCCTGGATTAATCACTTTATACATGTATATTCTAAATTGTATCTGCTCTGCACACTGCTGTATCCTTGATAATGTTGGACCTTTAGGCTATGGCTAGACCTGGCTATGAATTAATATGATTTGTCATTTTATCTCAGTGTGGATACTGATGACTGTGCTTTTTTAAATATCATTTTAGTGAGTTTTATTATTTAGTTGACTGTGTGTGAATACTTTAGAGATTTGCAATGCTCTCAACAAAACAAGAGCATTCATCAAGAAAATGGCAGAACAATAACAAACTTTTCTAGTTTCCAAGATTAAGATTGGCCCATTTACTATCTCGACTTTGATTCCAATGAAGTTTCTGAGAAGCAGACTTTATCCTCAAGAGCACTGAAACGTCTTCTTGTACTGAAATCCAGCCTACTAAGTGCTATTGACAGAGCATTGAGCTTCACGCACACTGACCTGAACTAGCTCAAATCTGCTTATCAATCGAGCATGTCTGTTCAATCAGTGCCTTTTGAGCTTGTCTTAGACCCTTTCTCATCCTATCTATTTATTAGTGTAAATATTTGATGTATTAAAATAACTCTTATTTTTCATGCATTTGTATTTTGTATTGCCATTAATAAGAATATAAGCAGTGGTGTGGATCCCCCACTCCTCATTGACCAAACAACTCTTTTAGGCTTGAAACTATAATTTTGAGAGCTGAAAACTATTCTGACACTAACCAAGGGGTAAACAGGTCTGCTATTGATTCTTGTCTTTTTCACCACTCCTCTTTATGATATTTAGTGCTGGTCTCTCCTACTCAGTACCACCTTCTTTGTGATATTTAGTGCTGATCTCTCATACTCGGCACTACCCTTCTGTGGCATTTATTGTTGATCCCTCCTTCTCAGTACCCAACCCTCCATGACATTTAGTGCTGATCCCTCCTACAAAATAATTTGTGATCAACATGGATTACTTCAAGTCAGTGGTTACCTAATCTAAATGAGCACAAGTTATTATTGTCACTAAGGGAGTGAAGTTTTATGGTATATGATGGCTCATTTTTAAACTTGAGAATACTTTTGTTTAAATTTTTCTAGTTTAAAATTTTGACTTGGTAAGAATATTTATTTATCCGTTTACTGAAAATGAATATATGCAATTAAATGAAACATTTCCATCAATAAAAGAATCTTATCTTATAATTTTGAATATCAGCGCCCACCCCCCTCCTTTTTTCCCTTTTTATAAAAAAAACTTATATCACAACCTCCTCCTTTTCCCTTGGACCTTTGAGAGTATATAATCACGGTAATGTGTATTTTAGGCACAAGTCCTGAAGGCAAGCCCATCTTCCTCAGAGATATCTGGCCTACAAGGGAAGAGATTCAAGATGTGGAGAAAGAATTTGTTGTGCCAGCCATGTTTCAGGATGTTTATTCTAGAATAACAGTAAGTACAGGGGAGACAGGTTCTAAGACAAATCGTAAGTCTAAGGTCAATAGTAAGCCTTATGCCAATTGTAATTCTTAGACCAATAGTCAATAGTTAGTCTTAAACCAATAGTTAGTCTTAAGGCCTGCAGTGAGTCTTATGGCCTGCAGTGAGTCGAAGGCCAACAGTAAGTCTAAGGCCAATAGTAAGTCTAAGGCTATCGTTAATCTTTGTAATAACTGGTTAACCACAACCTTCTGGTTCCACCAAACTTTCCTTCTTTCAGGACCATGTGCCGCATCACTGTTTGTTTCATAGTAAAAAGTATTGATATATTTACACTCTTACTTTTGTTTTGGTTTCATGTTTTAATTTACCAACAAGAAGTAAATTAAATAACAAATTGGGACAGTCAGAATTAGTGGCATAGGTTGGGGGATGTAGACCGCACCGGATGTCACCATCTTAGGGGGTGACGCTAAATTGAAAAAATTCATGTTTACAGAGCACACACTGCTTGGTCTAACCGAATTTCATGAAATAAAAGGATAACCGATCACACTTAAATTTTCTACATTTGTAACCAATCCAAATGCATTTTTAATTAAAAGTTCTAGGTTGATGCATGAGAAATAAGGGGACCCTATAATTAGGTCCGAAAAACACCATTTTGACCATGATTCGATGCGGATTGAAGTGTTCTGTAACTTTTGCTAAGTGACAGGAAAGTTTATGTTTACCTAAAATCTGAGAAATAAAGCTTTCCATTGATACCAAATACGACGTGGTCAGGTGATTCTAATTATTGAATGAGTAAAAATTAAAAACATTAAAAAAATGACATTTTACCCATTTATAGGATTATCCAAAAAAAATTCAAAATTTTCTAATATCTTTTAATAATTAATTTAATTTTAAAATCTTTTTTGTTAAAAAAAATTTTTTCAAACTAAATATATCGAAACCCAGAAATACTAAAAAATAAATATTTTCGCTTATTCGTCACTAGCAAATGCCCCTTAACATTTGTTGTATTTTTGATAACGCGCTGACTGTGTTTTTTTTAACTGTCGTAAATAATTATTTTGTTTATTGTCTTGAACACGGCGCAATAAAAGCATTTTTATTGTTCAAGATTATTCTTTCATACCACACGGCATGCACAAATCTAAACAACCTGGTGGCTGCCAGCAGCAAAAAAGAAAAGATGTGACTCACTAAAATCACTATAAGGATGCTTCGATATATCAATAAACCAATTGTTGGCCAGAGTTCACCAAAAGATGTTCATCAGCATACCATTGGTACTGTTTCTCCGATACCAACAGCATGCATTCTAAAGAACAGGACTTATTGCAGAAAAAGGAAGAGATTGACGTGGAAACATAAGTAAAAGACATGGATGGTTTGGAAACACAAATGGGTGCTGATAATCGTCTTCTTCTTGTTGATAATTTTCTTCTTCTATATTTTGAGGGCCTACGATCAATGAGTTGATCATTCTGGCTCTTATGTTTCAGTGGGGTTCCCGATGTTACTGTGCATGGTTTTCAAGGGGATACTTCACTGGTGCAAGGGCTACTCAGCAGTGGTATTATGAACTGGGGGTTGGAAGACAGGAGGCAATAGACACCAATGTGTCGAGTGTGGTCGCCTCAACTATTGCTTTTGGAAGCTTGTTCGAGTCCCTTATTGTCTTTGACAGGAATAAGAAGCTCCTGTACCGAGTTCTTGTTTTCATGAGCCGTAACTGCCTGTCGTGGCCTCGTCGCTGTCTAGGGGGGCGATAGACAAGTTTCTGTTTGATGCTGGAGCAGTGGATCAGCCCATTTTTTATCTTGTACAACATGGTGAGCCTGGGTAGTCGTTTTCGTTCATCCAATGGTGTTTCTAGCGTTCAGGACAAGGAAGGACCATTCAGCCAAGTGACAAGGCAACATGCGAAATTTAAAGGAGGTGTGCTCCAACTAAAAAAAATATGTTTCTACAGGATGATGCAAATTGGTGAGAAAATACTGTGGCCATGGATGGTTTATTCACTCTTCAGTCAGAATTTGTACCTTTTTCTGCAGATTGTTTGCTGTTAATGTTACAGAAACAACATCTAAATTTGTTACTGGGTTTGATAAGTTGGGGAAACAGCCAAATTTACAAAATCAGGAGGCATAGGAAGAGCACCTATGTGTCTAAAAAATGAAAAATATTATCAGCAGGACTTAAGCTACAGAAAACAATTAAAGCAGAAAGCATTGCTGTGATGGGCAGCGAGAAGAAAAAGTGGAGGTATCCTGCACAGGTTTGTGTATATCAAATTGTTTGTTGCAAAGCAGAATCTGGCATTTCGTGGCCACAACAAAAGTGAATCTTCATTAAATTGAGAAAAATTGATTGTTATTTTTGAGATACTATCTAAAAGAGCACTTAATGACACTAAAGAGGAGTTCATCTACCGTATTTTTGTGCATATAAGACGCACTTAATTATATGACGCACCCATATGTGACACAGGTTTTGGCAATTTGTGTTTTTAAAAAAGTACATAAGACCCACGTGGCCTTGCCATCTGCCCCACTGAGCAATTTATATCCAGTGGTTTCCTTTCCTTTATCATAAATGAAAAATTGTCCATTGTTTCATCATCTATCGGATGTAAACAAGGCTTCATTACCATTTTTATTTTACCAGTAGATCAAAGCATTGTCTGAGACAGGACCACAACGATTATTGTTTATTCTTATCTGGGCCAATAGCGTTTGAGTTGAGTACCTGGTATCTAGATTCTAGAAATAATAAATGCCAGATGTAAAGGCGGCTATACTGTTCGTTGGTGTTAAAAAATATTCACGCATATAAGACACACCAAATTATAAGACGCACCCATATTTAAGACACAGGTTTTGACGATTTTTGTAAAAAATATTTTACATAAGATGTACCCATATATAAGATGCACCCTGGATGCGAGGTATGTTAAACTTTGTGTCTTAAATGTGCCAAAATATGGTGCAGTAAAAGTTTCCGCATCTTACCTTTCACCAGAAACATGCAAATCATGTCAAGGAGATTCTTATCATGGATAGAAAGGCTGCAAGGTATTTTGGAATGATGTTAGACAGTACACCTTATATATCACACACTGACTAGACATCTGAAGTGATCAAATGTATGAAAATCCACAATGTGAAAGTTGAAGTGAGACAAGTCTTAGTGTTTCTTGGATTTTTCCCTTTTAATGTGCAAAAAATGCTGATGACCTCAGTTCTGACATTCTTACAAATCTAAAATCTGATGGACTAGACATATTGGTGTGCAGAGTTCAAGGTTACAATAAAGCTGCCACAATGTCTAGAATCCATGGCCATTCTAAAAAGAAATAATAAGAAATTGATTTTAATGGATGTGTGGGCCATTCACTTAACTTGTGTGGTCAACACTCTTTTGCCAAAAATGCGTCATGTATTACATTTTTCAGTACTCTTGAGTGAATATTTTCCTTCTTTGCTGCATCCACTCATCGATGCGGTGTTTTAATTGAACCCACTGGAATGCCGGTGCAAGGACTGTCAAAAACACGGAGTGCTCACCATGCTGTTGTTAAAATAGTGAAAGATAATTTTGTTGAATGTGTTGTGTCAATTGAAGCTCTATGTGATCCTTTTGATACAAGAGGTACAGCACAAGGTCTTTTAAAGTGGTTATTAAAGAGAAGTGATGTCACTTGGTGGAAAATGCTATTGAAAAGGCTCTTTTTAAAATTAGACCAATATGGAATTTCAGTAGAGAGAAGGATAAGGTTTCATAAGAGAATGGCAGGAGAACAGTTAATAGATGCTGGACTCTCTGCGTGCTGCGTGAAGAAAACAGTAGGGAGATCGCTTGCATAATGAACTCCATATCAGATCATCACTAATCTAGGAAGTAACAGCTATGCTTGGGGCTGTTGAACCCAAGAGTCTGCAATCTGCAAGTGAAGAAGAGTGAAGATGAACTTTTAAAAGAAATACCAAGGCTTAGAAGACACCTAAATGCAGCTGATACTGAATTTCACAAAGTTATGGACTGGTGTTTGATGTTTTGATGCAAAGCTGAATAGGAATTCCTGGAATCTCTTCCAATACTCAGGCATGTTGGTGGCTTGATGTGAGTGGAGCTTTCCATAACTAAGTCTTACCAAGATTGATTTATGATCCACCATGGGACAGTCAAGGCTCTCTGATCGAGCTCTACTTTCAATTGAAAATTATGCATTGAAGGATATTGATTTTGATCAAGTGATTGACAAGTTTGCAGTTTTGAAAACAAAAATTTTTAATAAAGTAAATTTTATGTAAAAATTACTACAAACGCTGTTACAGTTCTTAAATAGATTTACCTCCCGAGCTTCAATTAGTTTTTGTTCTTGTGATTGTCTTGCTGTGGACTTATTTTAACAAGGAGAAATCCATCATGGAAGTTTACTGTACCGGATGACACCAACCCTAGCTACGCCACTGGTCAAAATGTAAACAAAATTGTATCTTTTGTCATATCTATCATATTTTGAGGGTTGTTAGAAAGTAATTTTCATGAAAACTTCAGATAAGGTTACCAAAAGCAAACATACTGTAAATAAGTTGGAGATATTTTTTTTTCAATTGCTGATTTTTAAAAACATTTTTAATTAGGTGTAGATGTGATAATATAAAGTATTAGAAGTGTAAATAACAATTAAATGATTTGGAAATTCAAAGCTTGAAAATAAGGTAGCACATTTTTATAATTTTTGAATGCTTTTCTCTTGTACATAATAATTTAGCAATATTAACAAAAATGTGTTTTAGATTTAAAGAAAATTAATTTATCTACAAAATGGTATATATTACTTATAAAAAGTATTAAGAAAACATCAACTGAATTTGTACCTAGACCTGCGTGTGAGAAAATGTGACCTACACTAAATTCAGCCACATTTTTTTTTCAATGCAGTAGCTAATGAGTTAAGCTCTTGAATATATTTTTTCTAGCAAGGAACCAAGCGATGGAATGCTTTAGAGGCACCAGATTCAAGTCTATACCCATGGAATGACAAGTCAACCTACATCAAGTCACCTCCTTTCTTTGACACAATGGTCAGTATATCAAGTCGCCTCCCTTCTTTGGCATAATGATCAGCACATCAAGTCACCTCCCTAGCAATGGGACCCGGGTGGGAATGGTGGCGATGTGTGTCCGGGTTCGTTTTGACTAAATGCTATTCGGATGTCATTATTTTAGTTAAACTGAAGAAATAAGTTTACAAACATATAGTTTATTCAATTATCTTTCATTTGATACCTCATTTTGTCTTACAAACCCAACAATAATATTTTAAATAGTTTTTTTATCCCAACCTCTCACTTCTGGTACCCGGGTACGAATAGCCACTTCATTACATCAAATCACCAATCTCCCTTCTATGACCAAATGGTAGATTGGACCCTCAGAATCATTATAATCAGAGATACAGATTTTTCAGACTGTGTTTTAAAAAGCCATGCCTACCCAGTTGAATATTTTGGTCTTAAGAATTAAAATTATATCAGAAAGTCTGTACATGAAATGTGTTGCAAATAGTTTCTGGCCAGTCATAATTAACTGATCTGTGTCTTATTAGACAGCATAAAATATGAATATGTTGTATATAGCACAGTGTAAAATATGAACATGTTGGTCTTTAGCACAGTGTGAAATATAATAAATGAAATAGTTGAACAGGGTATGTTGAAGCTTGAAATGAAAAGACATGACAATAAAATATGAAGATGTTTTCTAAAGCACTATGTTAATCATTAATTGACTTGTTACTTATGGATGTGTTGTATTTAACAGGAAAAAGATTTACCAGATGTTAAACCAATTAAAAATGCTTCTGTTCTGCTTCACCTGGGTGACTCTATAACCACAGACCACATCTCACCTGCTGGAAGTATAGCCAGGAACAGCCCAGCTGCCAAATATTTGGCCTTACAAGGGTTGGCATACGAACTTAACATTTTACTAGCACCACATCTGATGTGCATAAACACTTGATATTCTAATTAATAAAGTCTATAAATTGTATGCCATTATAAATTTAGAATATATAATTTGTTAGGGGTGCCCACACTCCCAGGGGGTGCCTGTGGCAGTGTCTTGGGGTGTAAGAGGACCCAGAAAATCATGTTTATTTGCATTATTATTTTCATTTTAATAATGGAGGGGAGGTAATTATAAGTTTAAATAGAGATGTGGGTGCGGGAAATGTTTTGAAACCAAGAGGGGGTGGGACACTGCAAAAATATTAAGAACCCCTATAGTGTATTGTACCCTAAGATTTAAAAGATATTTTTGAAAAGAAAGTCTCATTTCATGTACACTGATGTTTACTGTTTATTATTTTGTCTAACTAATAATTTCAGACTTGTACCTCGTGAATTTAATTCTTACGGGTCCCGTAGAGGTCACGATGAGGTCATGGCTCGTGGAACATTTGCCAACATTCGTTTAGTCAACAAATTCTTGAGCAAACCTGGACCTCGTACAGTTCACCATCCAACTGGCGAGGAGGTAATGTTCAATTACTGTCAAAACAAGTTACTGTCCTTACTGAATCAAATAATAGATGCAGCTCTGTTTAAGGGGTCATTCATAAAGGATGTAATCCACACAATGTAGGGGTCATTCATAAAGGATATCAGCCAAGCGATGGTAAGGGGGAATTTTTTCAAATGCTATGTTGAAAAAAAATAATTATGCATCAGGATTTTGTAATAAAATTCAGTCTTCTAATTCTCTTCATGAACTTAATTTGTGTAGATGGACATTTTTGATGCTGCACAACGCTATAAGGTTGAAGGTTGCCCATTGGTCATCTTAGCTGGTAAAGAATATGGATCAGGATCATCACGTGACTGGGCTGCAAAAGGACCTTGGATACTGGTGGGTCAATACTTATTATTATGAACTGTCCAATTTACTTATATAATATATCTGTCATTTTGTCCTAGTTTCTATCATACCTCCATCATCTGTCATTTTTATAACTTCTCTTCTAAGCCCCATCTTATTATATGTGATCTTTTCTTCTGTTTCAGGTCCCTAGTTTCTTTATAATGTGTATTGATGAAATATGTTTTGATGTAATGTGTTTATATAATATTAGGGGCCATTCATATTTTATGTGCTTAAAAAAGTCAACATTTCATAAATCCCTCCCCTGATGCACCCATACATTTTAGACATTCCCTTTGCGATGTAGGCAATTTAAGGAAGTTACCATATCCCTGTTTTAAAGTACATCACAGTTTTCTATCTTTTTTTGAAACCATTGTCAGTTTGGCAAAGCAAGTGTAATTTTTGGTTCAAAATAATTGCCTTAAAATTACACCACACACAAAGCAACATACAAAGGCAAACTAACCCCTGCACACGTACACAAAATATCCTACAATCAATCAACAACCCTCTTTCTGCCTTATTATGTATATTATATAGGGATGATACCTTATGTTTTTTTTAATGTGTATGATTTTATATGTATTAATGTAATTGTTTTTTAATGGTGTGCTATTCAGGGAGTACGAGTTGTTCTTGCAGAGAGCTATGAACGTATACATCGTAGTAACCTGGTTGGTATGGGTATTGTTCCTTTGCAATACTTGGATGGACAGAATGCACAGACTCTGGGTATTACTGGGAGGGAGAAATTTACAATCAATTTGTCTACTGATCTATTACCTGGACAGGTAGTTACTGTGGAGGTGAGTAGCTGATAACATAGACAAGTAGGTTCTGTGTAGGAGAGTGGATAATAACATGCACAGGTAGTCACTCTGGAAGTGAGTAGATAGTAACATGTGGACATGCAGTTACTGTGGAAGTGAGTAGGTGATAACATGGGCAGGTAGTTAACTGTGGAAGTGAGTAGATGATAACATGGGCAGGTAGTTACTGGTGAAGTGAGTTGAAGCAAGGCGATTTTTCTAGAGCTGCGCAGAATTAGTCATATCAGACCTTTCTTAATATTAGACGCATCGAAGAGGCTGATGTCTGCATTCGTGCTATCACGTATGGACTATTGCAATGCTCTTATGGTGGGTCTTCCAGCTACGCTCCTGGATAAAATTAAAAAAGCCCAGAATAATGTGGCACGCATTGTTCTTCGAAAACGCAAATTCGACCATGCTAAAACACTTCTGAGATACTTGCATTGGCTGCCGGTCCGCGCTCGCATAGAGTACAAAATTTCAACTCTGTGCTACCACTGCTTGCATGACCTGGCACCATCCTATCTCAAAGCGCTACTTACGCCTTATGTACCCACTAGACAACTCCGCTCATCTGATAGTGGCTAACTCTCGATACCAAGTGTTCGTCTTGAGACTTACGAGGGGCGCACTTTCGCATTTGCTGGCCCAACAATTTGGAACACTCTTCCTATCGCTATCAGAAACAGCCAGACACTGGAGTCTTTCAAAACTGATTTGAAGACTTATCTTTTTCGCAAACACCTGCTGGGGTGATGTTGTCTATCTAGCAATTATCTTTTAGATGTATTTTGGCCTGTGTTGTTTATGGTTGCAAGGTATGAAAGACTTAGAATGGGTAATCTTGTATGTAGTTTTGTAATGTTGAATTTTGTACTTCAATGTACATACCACGCTTGAGCCTTCGGGCATGAAGCGTGATTTTTAAATAATCTTTATTATTATTACTATTATTATTATTTATGTTATTGTAGAAATAGAAACCTTCAACCCTCCCTTTTTTGATGTATCAGTAAAAAATACAAACAAAATACTCCCTCCCCCAAAACATATTGTGTAATAGTAATAGGAAAATATGTGAACATATGGGAAGATTCATTAGAAATAAAATGTGCTTGCCTCCTTTGAACCAGCCAGACTGCTTGCCCACAGCACCCATTCATGTTTCAAAATAGCTGTGTTTTTTTGGTTCTCCTTTTAATGACTTGTTAGAGGGTTTTCATCTAATTTTCATCATTTTACAAGTCTTATTGTCTAAATAAGTAAGCATCTTTGAAGAATTGTTTTTATTTTACAGTTAGATGATGGACGCAGCTTTGAGGCCAAACTGAGATTTGACACTGAAGTGGACTTGACCTATTTCCGGCATGGAGGAATTTTGAATTACATGATTCGTAAAATGCTGTAATGTGAGCTGACTCAAAAAGATCGTTTTTATTCTTATTCAATCAGCTCATTCAATTTTTTATAAGGCCAAAGATAAACTTCCTGTAACTGTATGTAAGGATTTTATTTAATTCATTCATAATATAATGTTCATAGTTCATTATGTCATGTGATTAGCATTAAGTCATGTGATATTTTCTTAAACAAATAAATTGGATACCAGGTACTAAAGGAAAGTAGTTAGAAATTAGAAATTGTAGTAGGTACAATAATACTGTGGGCACTGTCATTAAATTAAATTGAAGATTGTGGGCTGTCATTAAATTGAAGATAGTGGGCTGTAAAAATATTGAAGATCTGTGGGCTGTTAAGAAATTGAAGATGGTGGGCTGTCATTAAATTAAAGCTTGTGAGCTGTGATTAAAGATTGTCTGCCATTAAACTGAATAATGAGGGCTGCCATTAAATTGAAGATTCAAAACAACTTTTGTTCACTATGTGGACCCCTTCATCAATGATTTATCTTATGTATATGAGGTACATGTAGGTGTCAAAATGTTAATGGATATTTAAAAAACAAAATTTTTAAAGTTGTGTGTGTTACAGACTGTTGAAGAACTCATTTGTTAAAGAAGACATTTATTAAAGTAGATATTTATTTAAGAAGGTATTAGTTAAAATTAGTATTTTTTTTTATTAAATGTATTTTTCAAATAAGGTGTTCATAACATTCTCTGTCCCTGCCATGCAACTGTCACAGACTGCCTAGTTGAAAGATTTCCTATTTGAGTTGCATGCTTTAGTAAATTAAGATATCTTATAATATTAGGGGCGGACACTTTATGCCTATGACTTGTGTAAGATGGATGGGTGCATTGGCTGTTGGTTTGTGTTAGATGAGTATGGAGTGGGCAACATTGTCTGTGCAACTTGTGTTAGATGGGTGGGCAACATTGGCTTTGACTTATGTTAGGTGGGTAAACAGTGGGAAACATTGGCTGGTGACTGTTGTTAGATGGAGGGGAGTGGGCAGCTTTGGCTGTTGACTTAGATAGGTGGGGGTGGGCAACATCAGCACCTGTTTGTTTTTCATGTTTTATTTGACATAATTAATGAAATACACAATCTTTTTTCTATAATCAGATCTCCAGCATGTGTTTAAAGAATTAGATTTTGATGTTTGAACTCAGATTATGACTGCTGTGGAGTAGTGGATCAGCAATAAAAGCGACTGAAAGATTTCACAATTTTGTGTTTATTAAATTACAGTGTTGTTTTTGTGTATAAAAGTTAGTAGCAGTGTCCTAGTTTGTTTTTAGCTGTGTTTATTATTTTTTTTATAAAAGCTCTTGTAAATGTTTCTAAAACAACTCTGAGAGAAAACTGAAAACACTAAGCAGCACTAAAATAGGCCATGCTCTCCTACCCTGTCTGTGGTAATGCTATTTATTTGCAATACTTATGAATTAATTAAGGACCCATGGCTGCCAGCTATACTTTCTTAGTTGTTAAAACTTGACCCCCAAAGGCTAACCCCACATCCCAAATATTACCCACCCCCAAAACTGACTAATTACTTATTGTCCAATATTTCTTGTTACCAACTTTACCACCCTTTGCACTCCAGAAGTGGGGCACTCCCCCATATTCAAAGAGTGGAAAAAGGGGGGGGGGGGGGGGGGGTGAGGTTTTTCCCCCCCACCAAGGCCAAGAGGAATAAAAATGTAACATAAGCAACATTCAATCAAGTTAAACTTCGATGAATTCAATTTATTGATACAAAAAACAAAATCATTCAAAATCAATAATAGTTCTAAAAATCAGAAGAAAAAAACAAAACTAAAGACTAAATAATCACTCACAGAGGACGAGGATGGTAAATTATCATGTCATTATTTTACAGTAACAGATAGATAGAAAAAAATTAAATATAAATCAACAAAATTGCCTGGTTTTTTGCAGATAATTGTTTTATTATTGGTCCATGGTCTCAAGGATGTCATTTTTCATGCACGTAAGTGAACGCTATTTCAAACGTTTTTGTCTCATTGTAGTGCGAAGCTGATTCTTACCTTGTTTTGTTTGATTCGTATCTGGGGAAAAGTAGAACTTCTTGATGCGAGTTTTCCCCTTTAAAGGTTTTAATTATGTCCAACTTTGATTCGCATTTATAATAATTAATAATAATAATTTTTTAATGTGCTGATATGTATCGTGGGTTAAAATTGGGAATTTTAAATCCAATTACTTAAATTACATTGTCAGTCAAAATCTTTCAATATCCATTAAAAACATGCAAAGCATGACGCTTCTATAAGAGTGAGTCTCCTAGAAACGTGGGGCCCCCTACAAGCGCTAAACCCATGCCTTAGGGGTCGTCCATTAATTACGTTAACAATTTTTAAGCTTTTCCGAATCGAATTTAGTCAAAATGGAACCGGGAACGCATCGCCACTATTTGGACGCGGGTCTCTCTAGACTCAATGCTATTCGGATTTCATTTGTGGTAGTTTATTTTAGTTAAACTGAAGAATTAAGTTTACAAACATATAATCCATTCAATTATCTTTCATTTTGGTACCAAATTTTGTTTTACAACCTAACAATTATATTTTTTTTTTAATTTTAATCCCAACCTCTGACTTCTCCGACAAGGGTCCGAATAGCCATGCACTTGGTATTTAAATTGCTATGTAGGCCTACTATGTACCGTGGTGCCTTCAGTAATAATAAACTTAACAAGCCGACCAAGTTTTGGGTTTGCCCCCCCCCCCCCCCCCCCCCAAAAAATAAAGACGCCCCTGATGGCCATAGCCTATAGTCTAGAATAGTAATGGTAGCTGATTTATCATTGTCATCTTGTGACTATTGATATACCAGGCAAGTCAACATAATCCTCATCTAACCATTCAGCACTTAAATATTAAAATAAAGTCATTGTCGGTGTAAGCAATAGTTGCCATAAGCTCTATCTCCTTGCAGCTACTCGCATTGGTCGAATCCTTTTTTGTTCAGGAGCAGGTGCTAATTTCTTATGCTCAAGAGGGCATTGTCGGTTCTGTTGAACATGCTTTTTCAACATGACTTGTGATGGATGCTAAATAGATGTTACAGATTTTGCAAATTTTGTTACTTTACATTCCCCTAATTCTCAAAATATCGTATTCCTACTCTATTAATATCATTTATCTTGACTGCATATGACACTTGAACCTTGTCCTTGTTCCATATCTGCAACAGAATCTACAGGTGAAGGGAGTCCAACTTTTGACTTCTCTTGCGCTAACAATGTGTGCTAACATTCTGACCAGTCATCTGCAGTGCACAGACACATTAATAAATCTTACATCGTTAAAAGCCTAAAAATTGTATGACTATATTAGAGACCGACCGAAAATGATTTTCTGATTTCGGCCGAAGCCGAAAATAGGCCGAAAGTTTAAAATGACTTTTGGCCGAAACCGAAAAAAATACCGAAAGTTAAAAATGAATTTTGGCCAAAACCGAAGCCGAAAATGAAATATTAAGATATTTTGAAATTCGTTCCCGCATACATTCTGCATACATCGAAAATGATGTGGGGAAAGTATAAATATTTACATTCTTTTTATAAAAAATTAGATAATCGTGAATATTAATAAATAAACATCTAATATAGGGGTCTCAAACTGGCGGCCCGCGAGCCATTTGTGACCCGCAAGACGATATTTTGCAGGTCACTAGATGATAGAAAAGTTTAGTGTTAATGCGCGAGCGCGTTTCCCCCATTCTCATATCTATGACGTGACTCTCCGCGACGGTTTCAGTCGAATCTCACCGACTAGTCTAATTCTGATTTTTTTTTTTTCAATGTTTCTATATATTTTTGTATGTCGGGTCTCTGGCAACAGTGAGTAGTTCTTTAGAACCTTAATGATTTTATTATTATTTATATACGTTAAGCAGATTGTAACAGTTGTAATCGCTTTTTTTGTGGATTACTTGATGCGGCCCACTCTCAATCAGACACTACCTCCTGAGCGCCCCCACCCCCCCTTTCCCCCTATGATTTGAGTTTGAGACCCTTGTTCTAAGAATACTTAGGATTTTACCATTTTAATATAAAAGTAATTTAAATTTCTTTACAATTTTTTTTTAAAATTAGTATGGTAGGAGAAAATATGGGGGGGGGGGAGGGGGAAATATTTGTGTTTTAGACCCTTTTTTTAAGAATAATTAGGATTTTTCCATTTTAATATAAAAGTAATTTAAATTTTTTTACAATTTTTTTTTAAAATTAGTATGGTAGGAGAAAATATGGGGGGGGGGGAGGGGGAAATTAATGCAAAATATTTTTTTTTTGAACAGGGTCTCTAAAAAATGTGGTTCTAAAAGATCGCTTAATTTTGTTTTTAAATATCGTTTAGTTGGTTGTTATTGATCAGTTAGTCTGTTGTTAAAGATCGTTTAGTTTGTTGTTAAAGATCGTTTAGTTTGTTGTTAAAGATTATTTAGTTTGTTGTAAAGATCGCTTAGTTTTTTTTAAAAAATCGCTTAGTTTGTTCTTAAAGATCGCTTAGTTTGTTGTTGAAGATCTCTTAGTTTGTTCATAAAGATCGCTTAGTTTTGTTGTAAAAAGATCGCTTAGTTTATTGTAAAGATCGCTTAGTTTTTTCATAAAGATCGCTTAGTTTGTTCTTAAAGATAATTAATTTTTTTCCTTAAGTTAGATTAGTTTGTTCTTAAAGATCTTTTAGTTTGTTCCTAAAGAACATTTAGTTTTCTGTTAAAGATCGCTCAGTTTATTCTTATAAATAATTTAGTTTACTATTAAAGATCATTTGTTTTGTTCTTAAAGATCATTTAGTTCGGTCTTAAAAATCGTTTAGTTTGTTCTATTAGATCGTTTAGTTTGTTCTTAAATGTCCCTTAGTTTGTTGTTAAATATCGTTTAGTTTGTTCTCAAAGATCGCTTAATTTGTTCTTAAATGTGGCTTAGTTTGTTGTTAAATATCGCTTTCACTGATTATTAAAATGACCGAAAACCTGAGTCACTTTCGGCCGGATGGCCGAAAGTCTAAGTCAATTTCGGCCGAAACCGAAGAAAAACCGAAAGTTAACTTTTCTCTTTCTGTCGAAACCGAAATTAAGCCGAAAATTAACTTTTCAGTTTCGGCCGAAACCGAAACTTGGCCGAAAGTGATAAAATGGCCACTTTCGGTGCCGAAGCCGAAGCCGAAATTCGGTCAGTCTCTAGACTATATACACTTATAATTTATTTTTAAATAATGTAATTACCAGTCAATTTTTAAGATTAAAATTTTACTAGAGAAAACATGATTGTTTACCTCAAATAATTAATATAAATCCCCCCCCCCCCCCTTGTCAACAACTGTCAAACCTCCCCCCCCCCCCCTTTTTTTTTTTTTTGACGTAATTAATGGACGCCCCCTTAAGACGGCACTGCATACAGGGATAATTCAACGAGGTGGCTATTCGGACCCGGGTCCGAGAAGTGAGAGGTTGGGATTGAAATTAAAAATATATAAGATATATTTATTGTAGGGTTTGTAAGACAAACTTTGGTATCAAATAAAAGATAGTTGAATGGACTATTTAATTGTTAAATATTTTTTAATAAACCCAAACTCTCACTTCTCGGACCCGAGTCCGAATAGCCGCAGCCATAATTCAATCCCTAGAGCTTAGTTGATTCCCCCAGATCTGGGAACACACTGCGGGAACAAAAAAATGTATTTATATTTAGATTCAACTACCGGACTTAATGGGAAACGAAAAAGAATCCAATGAATATGACAGGTCATTATCATAATTATAGTCATCAAATAACATAGTGTATAAAAATTGAGCAGTGCTATTTTATTCAATTGAATTAAAGTACCGGTACAACCCATAAAAAAAAAAAAAAATTGTTTTAGCCCATAGCTTTGATTGAGTTAAAATTTTGTTTTACGTTCCGGAAGTATCATGACGTTTACAAAAACCATAACTTTTCCATTGGACAGACAATTTTCGTGTGGAAATAGAAGAATTACCAACAAATATTTAAAGTGTAATCTATTTTAAAATGATTAAAGCAATTTTAGTTTTCAACAACCACGGAAAGCCACGTCTTTCTAAATTTTATCAATTTTATGTAAGTATTAGTCATTGGTAGAGCTAAAAGTTGACGCCCACTTTTCATCATATTTTTTTTTAACTTTCCTGTTTCTGACTTTTCAATCGACTCCAATATTAATATTAAATTGGAAATTAGGTAAAATTGCAGTTCAGGTCCCTATATTATTTCTTAATGCTTTTGGTATTTTCGCATGTTGGCTAAATCCGAGGACGGCTGCCACGGCGTCTTTTGTGTGTTTATTATAGTTGCAGTGAATTAGGGTTTAGGTTAGTTTGAGGGATCCATTTAGGCCTTTTAATTTTAGGGTTCAGGTTAGGCATAGGGATCGATTTAGGGTTCAGGTTAGGCATAGGGATCAATTTAGGGTTCAGGCTAGGCATAGGAATCAATTTAGGGATACATTTGTGAAAATTCGATAAAATAGTGGCAGGTGTCCCCATTGTTTACCCTTACGTGTATTCTTTATTAGGCTTAGCATACCAAGTTATGGTGAAAAATGTGGCATAAGGGGGGAAAATACAATGGTGAGATCATTCAGGGCTAGGTACCTTTGGGTAGGCACTTCGGTATAGTCCAGGAAACGCCGAAAACTGGGTATTGTGATTTCATTATCAAAATGGCGACCTCCCTTTTTAATTTACTGGAGGGTCTGGTTGTCTACGATTTTTTGTCAAACATATCCCAGCATGAACATTCTATTTCCACCCATATATTAGAGTAGACATATTTTTTTTCATTAGAATTAGACACTTAAGTTCCAAAAAGAAAATAAGGTCTTCACTTTGAAAATGGAAGGTAAAATAATGCTAACTTTACTCATTTATATTCTCTTTTGGAAAAGGGTTGTCTTTTAATTTTAAAGTCGTCCATAAATAACGGGATAAATTACAACATGGGGGCGTCCATTAATCACGTCAACAATTTTTAAGCAATCTTTGACCCCCCCCCC
>CAXITT010000290.1:888688-900520 GCA_964033795.1 Lymnaea stagnalis
TAATTATTGTTTATTGTATGATCACCCATAGTTTGCATTGCTATGGCTGGATATGTCAGTAGGAAATGGAGTTTAGAAGAAATTAGGCATGTGGGTGTGTTACTTCTTTATACGGGAGAGAACCTAGAGGAGTATATAAGAGTTAAGTTTGAAGAACAAGAACTTAGAGCTAGAGAGGAAGAACGTATAAATAGACAGAGAGAGGAAGAACGTATAAATAGACAGAGAGAGAATGAACGTATATATAGACAGAGAGAGGAAGAACTTAGAGCCAGACAGAAAGAACGTATAGATAGACAGAGAGAGGAAGAACATATAGATAGACAGAGAAAGAAAGAACGTATAGATAGACAGAGAGAGGAAGAACGTATATATAGAGATAAACAGATTCAGAGACAATCTGAACTAGATAAACTTGATAGAGAAATTAGACTGGCGGAATTAGAGGCAGAACGACTGGAAATTATTTTAAAGAGACAGGCATATTATTATAGCGACAGTGACGATGACGAGAGTGAGGGGGAAGAAATATATTATGGCATTGCCAGCATTCACTCTGAGAATCCCTATAAAAATTTTAATAGAGTTTCTATTAATGTAAGTGAAAACAAATGTGTGGATAACGGTGGACATACTCATGATCCTGACCCCAGGCAAGAGCCGGCCTCGCAAACACGGTTCATGGTTAAAGATACTGAGGAACAAAATGATATTATTGCCTCTGCTGACGACTCAATTTTTTTAAATACAAATGACAGTGATTTGTTAATTGATCCGTCGGCTGATGTTAAAAGGGACAACGTTGACCGTGCTGACATACCCCCAGTGGCAAAGGGTATTGATATAGATTTAGATTCATGTCAAAACGAGGTTGAAGTAGTTGGTGTATCCCAGGAAGTCCAATGTAAAGAAGAAAGGGGACGACAATTTAATAAGGTAGAAGTCATTGGAAATGACCTTAGGTGGACGTATGTAGGGGAGTGTCCCAGTGAAACAGCATGTAATGAATTGGTTGTTATGGAAACGGGCTGCCTCGAAAGCAAAGAGAACCCTGTTCTAATGTCTGAGGACATGATTTTTGTTGTATCTCATGGTGAGCCATCAGATAATGTAAGTCCTGAAGTTGAAGTGTCTGATTTTTTGTGTGAGGTTGATGAGGTGAGTGTAATCCCTGAGGTGGGGGAAGGAGAGAAAATTGTTGTTGATAATTATTGTGATGTAAATGAGTCACTGTGTAATGTGAGCAAAGGTTGCTCAAATGTTGATATTTTTACAGAGATATGTACTGGTAATGAATATGAATTAGTTGATAATGTGAGCCAGGTGTGCTCAGGTTTTGATGTTACTGCAGAGATCTGCAATGAAAATGTATCACAAGTTGTTATGAGCAAGGGTTGCTCAAAATTTTTTAGTATTACAGAGAGCTGTATTGATGATGAATCAATAGGTAATGTGAGCCAGGGCTGCTCAGATTTTCATATTGTTGCGGATAGCTGTAATGATAATGAATCACCTGTAAATGTGAGCCAGGGCTGCTCAAATTCACATATTGTTACAGATAGCTGTAATGAAAATAAATTCCCAAGTAATGTGAGTGAAGGTTGTCCAGATTTTGAGAGCCAGGAGTGCTCTAACATTAAGTTGGAAACCAATGTTGAAAGTGTTAAAGAGAGTGCTGCCAGCTCTAAAGGTGCACTTGTTTATGATTTTCAAGAGGAGGTGAGTTGTCAGGTCCATGAGTTGGGAGGTGAGGCTTTTGTTTGTCTTGTTAGAAAAAATGAATCTGTTAAAAGTAACTATTGCCATGATTGCCCTGAAGTTCCTGATTTGTTTGAATTTCTTTTTTATGAGGCTCGTTTTTCATTTTGTAACAATTTAAAAATATGTATTGTAAAACTGAGGTTTCACATGAGTTATGACCACGGGTCAAAAGAACAGAGAGAGATAATTCTAATTATAATAAACATGTTGAAGCATAAAGTTGTGAAATCCACGGACAAAAGATATGTCCCGCCATCTGTAGCTGTGTTATTTAAGAGCAAATAAAGGCTGCTCAAATTGTGGTGAGGCATCTCTCACCTGTAATAATGTTAGATAGTTTTGTGTTTTTATAGTGATGACCATTGGTTTTATTTAAAAATACACATTTTTGATGATATGATTCGGATTAACTTAGTTATAGTTGCAAATTCAGTAAGGATGTTGATGTGTTTGCCCTGATTTTTGAGATAGAAATATAATTATTTTTATTGGTATGAAAAATGAAAATTAATGTTGCCATTCAATTTTAATGGTCTGATTTTTATTGTTGTACATGAATTTTTAACTCTTGAATTGCATTTAAAATTATGTACGAAGGATTGTTTATTTTATTGCAGTGATACCTAAATAATGTTTTTTGATAAGGACCATTCATATGGCTGAAGGGTTCTTCTTGATGTAATTCATGTAAACTTTGTGTGTCTGGTGACGATTTAACTCCGTTAGTTAAATCTGAAATGAAAGAGGGGGGATATGTCGATTATGAGCGTTCATTAGTAATTGTTGCGACTCAATATTATATTCATTAGTTGTTGAACGCTTTTCCCGCGCTTGTCTATTATAGTTAGTGAACGCTCTTCCCGCCATTATCTTTATGACGTATTTTTATGCTGAGTCGTGACGTATTGTCTATGCAGTGTTGTGACGTATGTTTTAGTCGTGCGGCAGTCTTGAGTGGAACTTTGGAGTGATAGGGTGTTTATTATATTTACTTAGATATTAAAGTTATAGTTATTATGAAAAGGAGTTGAGTTTGTTAATTGATAGTGAGAATAGTACGACGCTTCAACGTATGAAAGAACTGACGAATGTAATCAATCCAGAAGACGTGTAGGAGTTGACAGTTACCATATGAATATTGCTTTTTGCCTGAGACTAGGATAAACTAGGAAAACCTGGCCAGACATCTGTCTCAACAGACTGATTGTTAAAAACTTTTTTAATATAAAAGTCCCTTTAAAACCAATGCAACTACATGAGAAACTACTAAGAAAGCTTGTTCTATTAACTATTGGGGTTATAGCAATGTAATATAAAAAAAAATGCGGAACATAATTGAAATTGAAATTCGGTAAGTTTTTAACATATTAATTTATAAAGCCCACATCATTTTGAATAATTAAATATTTATTCTTTACTTTGGTCTATGTTTGGTTGTAGTCAAATTGTGTTTTATTCAATGTTTTCAATTTTTAAACTATGATCACTGTTAGAACTGAACAAGTCAGTACTTTGGAGGAGTGGTACAACACATGTGATGTCCAAAAGAGGCTCTGATCGAGCTACATGGACCGTTCTGATAATTATGTTGTAAGAGAAGTCTATGATTAAAGGGGGATATGGGGTGTAGTAGTGAAAATTTGAGACCAAGGAAAATGATCTCTGTAAATGTTCCAATGCAGGTTTTTTTTACAATTTATTTGAATAACATAAGTATGAAAAAAGTTCAGTTATGGTAGTTTTCATTCTTTGATTAACTTGCTAAAAAAAATCATTAAATAAATTGCACCGGCACATTTAATGCATTAACAAAAACATAAGTGGACATAGTGAATTTCACGACATAACTCCACAGGCCTATTAATTAGAAAAAAATATTTTTAATTTTTTCCAATCAATAATTTTTGTGGAATAGAAGTCATTTGGAGCAGCATTTAACCACTTGACCACACAACCACCATGTCATCTAGCGATATTTAATTTATCCGGCAATTCTGACTGTCCATAAATATCCTATTTATATGTCTAATAAAGCCAAGGATCACCTAAAACATTGTAAAAATAATGATTTCTAATTATTTTTGAAGGCTTTAAAAACATCCCCACAAAGTTTTGTAATTACTGTCACTCTGTTGCTTTGCATGTGCAATCCCTAGATATAACACAAGTAACACTAATAATTGGTCCACCATTTGCCTTTGTATGTTTTTATGTGTGTGATGTGATTATTTTGTTTGGCTTCGTCAGTGGTTTTTAAATGTTTTGATTCTCAGTTTCCTTGCCAAGTTCAGGATTTCACCACCCAACCTATGTCAAATATCACAAGTAGACTTCGAAATAGTGAATATAGAATATATTTTTTAGATCATAATAACATGTTTGTAGATCATTAAATGCCAGCTAGTTACCATTTGTAGGAGCTTCTGCAAACAGTAATTACTCAAGCAAGTTACTGGTTTGCACTAATATTGCTAGATGTTGCATCCTGTGACATTGGAAATAAAGTGGAAATAAAATAATGAATATGTAATATATTAAGGTGGCTGTGTGAGAAAAATGGCTATGCAGGGCACTGCAGCACACAGTTTCGAGAATCAAACTGACAGTGGAGAAAACCTTTGAGATATTCTTAACACTGTACGATGACCTCATTAAATTGGGATTGTAAGTCATAAATGTCTATAAATAAATTGACCCAGGTGATGAGGAAAAAAAAGTGGGGGGGGAGGGTGGGGGGAGTAAAAATTATGTTTTGTACGTGTGCATAAGGAGTGAGGGGGTATTAAAATATGATTTTTTTGCATAAGCCATATACTTTTAGACCAATAAAGTAAATTATGATGATGATGACTGAGTACTCTTATAGCACTTGTGTCCATGCTATTTTAGCATGCTCACAGCGCTCTGCTGTCCTAAAATCTATTGAAAGATAAAAGTCTTTAAATGGTTCTTAAATTACTTTTTATAATTTTTCAATGTCCCTCAAAGATTGCTGGAGTAGTTTGTGGGTAATGAATGTTTCACATTTTTATGAGTTTATTGATTTGATTACTAATTTCAGCCAGAGGACCTTCAACATCAAATTATTCGTGAGACATTTCACCTGGTTTCAAAGCGGGATGACAGCGTGTGTAATTTTCTAGAGGGAGGAACGTGAGTATGAGACAGCCTAATAAGCATCCCCATTGTAAAGATGACATTTTAGGCTAATTACCTTCATAATTAACTGGAGATATTTTCATTTGTTGATGTGTTCATGAATTTGCATGCGTTCAATAAATTTTATTTGTTGATGTGTTCATTAAGTTGCTTTGCTCATTGATAGAATACCAAGATAGAGATAGGCAGCTGATGTCAATTTGGATTACCATAATCAGGCCATAGATCTGTCTGAGTGGAAGTATTTGCTGAAGCCGGCCAGAGCCCTCATTGGGCTGTTAACCCATTGTTGATGATGATTTTGATTAAGTCATATTTGTTAATGTGTTTGTAAACTTGTATTTTTGTTTGCATTTGTAAATTTATATTTGTTGATTTGTTTTTGAAGTTTTATTGTTGAATGATTTCCTAATGTTCTTGTGCAGGCTGATTGGAGGATCAGATTACAAGCTTATTTACCGCCATTATGCTACCTTGTACTTTGTTTTCTGTGTGGATTCATCTGAAAGTGAGCTGGGCATTTTGGATCTTATCCAGGTCAGAAAGCATACAAAAGCATACATCAACTTAAGTTTGCATTAGGTTGACAAATTAGATAAATTGATAAGTGTTATCTTTTTATGTAAGGTTACTTGTTATTGTAAGTAGACATCTGGTGTTTGTAGACATCTTGGTAAGAGTATTTATCTATGAAAATGTATATAGAACGCAGGCGGTTGCTGTCGATAGCTGTCTCTCGGGCAGTGCTGACGTAAAGTATGTAGTGCCACAGGGATCCGTTTCGGGCATGTTCTATTCACAATTTATACCTGCTCCTCTTGCTTGGGAGGCATGCTTTGGAGAGCCAGCCATTGGCAGATGACACGCAGCTATACAAGCATACCCATCCCTATCTTGTCGATTCTGCTGTCCGGATTTTGAGGGAAAGCATTGATGATATCAAGACATGGATGACACTCAGCAAGTTGAAGCTTAACGATGACAAAACGGAAGCACTCCTTATTCACGATCGCAAATCTGAGAGAAATGGATGTCGTGTTATTTGCAGATTTTTGCTTCTGAGCGGTTGCGACGGGGAGCAGCTCAGTCTTATCATCATTTAATTTGAGCTTGTTTATGGTCATCAAGTGCTTAACCGACTCCATTGTTTTCTGTGTGATACTGAGCAGCTGAGGGAACTGAGAAGGGATCACGGATTGATGAAGTTGTGTATCGTCCGCGTACATGTGATAGAACATGTCAAACTGCCTGATCTTTGCACCCAGGGGCTGAATGTACATCGTGAAAAGCACAGGGCCTAGGACCGAGCCCTGGGGTACTCCGAATTCGATATTAGATTTCTTCGAGGTCAAGCCGTTTGAAATAACTGACTGGACCCGATTAGTCAGATACGATCGGAACCAACATAGGACGGTATCAGTGAGACCGAACGTTTGTTGCAGACGCTGGAGCAGTATGCCCTGGTCGAGCGTATCGAAAGCTGCCGATAAATCGAGTAAAGACAAAATCGATACCTGGCCCTCATCACAAGACGACACAAGGTCGTTTACGACGTGCAACAGGGCTGTCTCAGTAGAGTGATGCACCCTGTATGCTGACTGGAATGGTTCAAACAAGTCAAATTGAGTGAGGTGATCCTGGAGTTGGCGGAGAACGACTTTTTCTAAGATTTTAGAAATAAATGGTAGATTTGAGATGAGGCGATAATTTTCCAACACATTTGGGTCAAGATTTGATTTCTTTAATAGTGGAGTGACGATCGCCTCTTTAAAAGATGATGGAACAATACCAGTAGCTAAGGATTGATTTATGATATAAGTGATGATGGGGACTATTTCATCCAGACATTCATACAAGAGCCCTGCTGGAAGAGGGTCAAGCGAACATGACTTTCTTGGGGTATCAGCGAGGATTTTCCTCACATTCGATTCACTGACCTCAACAAATTCACCCATAGAAGAGCCGTTGAATAGTGAGAATTCTGGAGCAGTATCGATGCAACTGTCAAGTTTCGCTCTGATCCTCTTAACTTTTGTAATAAAGTAGTCATTTAGAGCGTCGGGCAGCTCTTCTACAGCAATGTTATTTGGCAGAGTATGTATGAGCCGAGTAAGCTTGTTAGGGTCTCCACGTTCTTGAAGAGCATTGTATAAGTAATTCCTGTTTACGTTATCGTATGCTGTTTTGTAATTAACATATAGTTGGTGTATGTCGATGCTATATTTGTAGCATTTCTCCAGGAGACATCTTATAGAAAAAATATTATCCGTGGTTGACCTATTCTGCCGGAATCCACATTGATAGTCCCCTAGGATATGTTCACTATACTTTTCCAATTTTCTTGGTATAAGTTTTGTGAGGATTTTGTACATTACATTAAGAAGGGAGATACCTCTATAGTTTGAGCATATCAACTTAGATCCCTTTTTGTGGATTGGGATTATGAGTGCCGTGTCCCATTCAGTTGGCATTTCTTCCTCCTGCCAGATTCTGGTTATAAGTTTGTGTATTTGCCTATGCAGTTCGTTACCACTTAGCTTTATGAGTTCTGCAGGGATAAGGTCTATTCCTGGGGCTTTGTTATTTTTCATGGTGGAGCTTACATCTTTTATTTCATTTAATGTTGGTTGGTTGACCAGTGGGTCCGGTCCTCCTTGTGGCGGGGCGTAATCCTCATTGGTTCCTCCACCTGAGCCATTCAATAAGCCTTCAAAGTGTTGTGCCCATCTCTCCAGTACTCTACTGCTCTCTGTGATCAATTCTCCATCAGTGCTTTCACACATGTGGGATCTTGCTTGAAAGCCTTTCTTTTCCTGCTTTATCTTCAGGTACATTCCCCTCACATCTCTTTCTTTTGCCAACTCTTCTATCTCTACTATTTTTTATTTTTCCCAAGCACTTTTTTTCTTTCTGCAAATTTTGCTGGCCACCCTTCTTGCTTCATTATATATTTGTCGTGTTCTTCTTGTTTCCCTTTGCAGCAACATTAGCCGAGCTTTGTTTCTTTGTTCTATAAGTTCTTTGCATTCTGCGTCATACCATCCTGTTCTTTTCATTGCTGGTTTAAATCCAATCGTTTCCTCTGTTACACTTGTAACAATTTGCTTCATCTTTTCCCATTGCTGGTTTATATCACCGTTGCTGGCTGATTCTCTTATGGATAATTCCAGTAGAGTTTCAATCTTCTGTTGATATTCCTCAGTAATTTTTGGGTCCCTACTCAGTTTCTGACTATTGTACTGTTTTTCTCTTTTATTTTGTTTATTGTGGATGTTACAAATTCTTTGCTTATATTTGATTCTAACAAGCATGTGGTCTGAGTCTATGTCCGCCCCTCTACAACTTTTCACATCTGATATGTCCGAGCCATGCCTCCGGTCGATGAGTATGTGGTCTATTTGATTACGGGTAAATCCATCTGGAGATATCCATGTGGCTTTATGTGTTTGTTTATGTTGGAATACTGTGCTACTGATTATCATTCCTTTTCCAGAAGCGAAGTCTATGAGATGTGTTCCGTCATGCATACTTTCCTTTCCGATTGTTGGGCTGTAGACTAGTTCTTTCCCAATTTTCGCATTGAAATCACCAAGGACTATTTTGATATCATGTCATGGAGCCTCATCAAATACTCTTTCCAGTGTTTCGTAGAACGTTTCCTTCATGCTTTCATCTGTATCTTCCGTTGGAGCATGTGCACAGATCAACGTAAACATTTTTCCTCTAATCCTTATGGAGCATAATCTTTCACTCTCTGGTTTAAACCCAATGGATGCATTTACTGTCTCTCTTTTGACTGCAAACCCTGTTCCTAAGGTATTTGTGTTGTTTCCATTGTAGAATATTGTATATTCCTTTGTATCTAGGATATCTGAGTCTTTCCATTTAATCTCCTGTAGTGCCGCAATCACTATTCTATATCTAAGTAATCCATCACTGAGGCGGGCCAAGGCACCTGCTCTGTATAAACGAGTACATTCCTAGTCGCTATCCAAATGTCATGTTTGTGGTCAGGCAAGGGTCGAAATCCATAAATATCGTCCGTTTTTCTGATTGTGGTTTTACTTTTGTAACATTAGCTTTTTTACGTGACAGGGTCGTCAGCCCTGCGCACAGCCGTCTCGGGGGATGCCCCTTGCAGCTCTCAGGGTAGCTGGCTTTGTATTGGGTCGGGTCCCTAGCCTTTGTGGATCCCTCCACTTCCTACAAGGCAGTAGGTACTGATTTTGGTCCGCCCTGGGTATTTTATTTCCCCGGTACTCTCCATATCTGGTGGGCTTTCGCCTATCCGCCACCTGGGGAGGCGCTTGATGGAAGATCAGTATCTCCTCACGAGGTTCAAAACACAGCTGCTAGGTTAATTCTAAAGGCAAAAAAACGTCATTACATCACACCACTACTTCTTTGACTTCATTGGCTCCCTGTGCAAGCACGGGGTTGACTACAAACTCTCTGTCCCTGCCACAACTTTTTCTCGAATTCCTGCCCTTCCTATCTAACTGAGCTTCGCTCTTCCGCAGACGCGAGTATTCTTTCTGTCCCCAAGACTCACACAAAAACATACGTCGAACAATCATTCTCTCTCTGTGCCCCCAAACAATGCAATTCTCTTCCACTACACATTCGCAATATACCAACCATCACAGCCTTCAAAACTGCACTCAAAACACATCTCTTTAAACTTTACTATCCTGACTGAGTCCCCCCCTCTAATCGATAAACGATGCTGCTGGGTAGCCGTCCATGGCTTGCCATGTAAATAGTTCTTGAATACGTGGAGTGAATATACATTTGTTTTGTTTTATTTAATTAATGTATGTTAAGTTTTAAGTTCATGATTATGTTTGTTAAATTGTATGTACAGGTGGTGAGCCCAGCCCTAGGCTGGGGTACCGCGCTATTTAAAACCACCACTAAGAATAATAATAATGATAATAATTTCCATTTATTTGGATCAATAAACTAATATCTTAAGCCGCCTAAACATCATTTTTGGAACGATTCATCAGCTGCTTAAGAGATAGTACTAATTTGCCACTAGTAATACCATTTAAACTATATTACTAATTTCTGTTGGTAATGCAACTGTTTAAGTATCATTTATTTAAATTTATAAAACTGAATGATGTTTCAGGTTTTTGTAGAGACATTAGACAAATGCTTTGAAAATGTTTGTGAGCTTGATCTGATATTTCATGTGGATAAGGTAAGTTCCTGGATTTAATACTCTAAACTGAACTATTTGTAATTTTGAATCTTAATTGGCTATTATATTTTTCACTATTTTGAACATTTGAATTATATATTTATATGTGCAGTACCGGTATCTAAAATTACTTATTTTAAATTGTATATTTGCCATTTTTAGCATTATATGCTTTATTCCAAAATCTGTTATTATAAATGAATACAAATGTTTATCAGTCATTCACTGACCACGAGATATCAAGAACAACAAGCCCATTAGTTGAAATGGTTTTGCGTGGCGATTCCTATTATACCCCAGGGGCGCTCTGACAAGTTTTTAAAAAACCCACTTTAATTGGCCTAAAATGACCAAAGTACGCAACAAATACAATAGCCATTTCAATCTTTTAATTAACGTTTGATTATTTTGTTGAATTCAAAATCATTTATTTCTTTAAACAGTAAAAATAAATACTTGGCGATATCTGCGTACTGATTTCCCAATTGTTTAGGTTTGATGCAAATTTTAAAAAAAATGTTTTTGTGTGCATCTTGTAAAAATAACAAATAGCACCGAAATAAAAATTTGAATAGGGTGAGAGACATTTTTAGGAGCCAAAGGTGAAAACCTCTAAGAGACAGCTGAAGTAAAATACAGCGGACTTTTGTTTCCTGTATAATGTATGTAAAAAATTTAATATGGCTTGTGTTCACTTAATATAGATGATGAAAGTTTACAAAAGATGAGTGGTAACCAGAAAAAAAAGAATAAACTCTGTGCAGGCAGCTTAAAAAGGTTGCATGAGATATACTTTCGACATTGACTGTAAAATTGCATTGGTTGTGTCTTTTGGGACGGGCCTGTCACAAAGAGGGTCAGGTTCTTTGGAAACCATGCAGTACATCCTTAAACTTAAAGTATTCACTATTCTTCAAACTATTTGAATACATTTTCTCCAAACTTTGTTTTACATTTGAAATAAATTTCAGAACAAAATTCTGAGAAATATTTATTTTTTTACTTACATAATGAACACTACAATACTAGAATAGATTAGAATTTAAAGGTTGCTCTGGAGTGATGCATGGGTAATAAGTCCTTGGAAGATTAGAATTTAAAGGTTGCTCTGGAGTGATGCATGGGTAATAAGTCCTTGGGCTTATGGCGGAGAGAAAAAATTCTAACAAACAACTAAGCTAGTCAATTGGTTTGCTTATTTATAACTAAATAACCAAGGGTGGTGGTGGGTTTCGACCCAATAATCTGATTGTTGTTTGACCCACAGTTCATGACCAGTGGTGTAGGAATGAGGATGATATGTATGTATCTATATATATATAATTTGCCAGCAAAGATCAAACACCACCACCACCACCAAGCAGGCTATATATAGATACACCAGAGTGTGGTTCAATAATGAGTTCACTAGCGCGCAAAATATAATTCCTGATAACTATGCTAAATGATATATATATATTTTTAATAACGCAATTGCGTTTGGTGCGTAATATTTTATTTTCGGAAATGAAATCGTCTCAATTTAAGTATTGTGTAAAAAATATTCGGGTTAAAAGTGGTTGGGACTTGGGAATAATAATATAGTTCATGGGGGTGAAATAAAAAGTGTGCAGTGACGTATCATGGGGGCAGGGGTGTAGCAAATATTGGGATGCTTATATGTGCGTTACTTGAGGGAGGGAGGGAGGGAGGGAGGGAGGGAGGGA
>CAXITT010000290.1:901031-956475 GCA_964033795.1 Lymnaea stagnalis
GATCGATGTATGGATGGATCGATCGATGGATGGATGGATCGATGGATGGATGGATGGATGGATCGATGGATGGATGGATGGATCGATGGATGGATGGATCGATGGATCGATCGATGGATGGATCGATCGATGGATGGATGGATCGATGGATGGATCGATGGATGGATGGATCGATGGATGGATGGATCGATGGATGGATGGATCGATGGATGGATCGATCGATGGATGGATCGATGGATGGATGGATCGATCGATGGATGGATCGATGGATGGATGGATCGATGGATGGATGGATCGATGGATGGATGGATCGATGGATGGATCGATCGATGGATGGATGGATCGATGGATGGATCGATCGATGGATGGATCGATCGATGGATGGATCGATCGATGGATCGATCGATCGATCGATAGATGGATCGATCGATGGATGGATCGATGGATGGATCGATCGATGGATGGATCGATGGATGGATCGATCGATGGATGGATCGATGGATGGATCGATGGATGGATCGATCGATGGATGGATCGATCGATGGATGGATCGATGGATGGATCGATCGATGGATGGATCGATGGATGGATCGATCGATGGATAGATCGATCGATGGATGGATCGATGGATGGATCGATCGATGGATGGATCGATCGATGGATGGATCGATCGATGGATGGATCGATGGATGGATCGATCGATGGATGGATCGATCGATGGATGGATCGATGGATGGATCGATCGATGGATGGATCGATCGATGGATCGATCGATGGATGGATCGATGGATGGATCGATCGATGGATGGATCGATGGATGGATCGATCGATGGATGGATCGATGGATGGATCGATCGATGGATGGATCGATCGATGGATGGATCGATGGATGGATCGATGGATGGATCGATGGATGGATCGATCGATGGATGGATCGATGGATGGATCGATCGATGGATGGATCGATGGATGGATCGATCGATGGATGGATCGATGGATGGATCGATCGATGGATGGATCGATGGATGGATCGATCGATGGATCGATAGATTGATCGATAGATATAGATAATATTATATAATATTAGCTCCTGAATTTACTACTTACATTACAACTCAAAGGTGACATAATCATCAATGGGACATAATCATCAATGGGACATAATCATCTGATTGTACATTAAAAGAGCCTCTGACACATGTTTGTGGCACATTCAAAAGTATTCTATAGAATTCCAGATTATTGGTTTCAAGGGGCATCCATAAATGATGTCATTCTATTTTGGTAGATTTTTACTGCCCCCAACCCCACAGACGCCTGACATCCTTTATGGATGGCCCTCAAGGGCCAATGATGGCTTATAAAAAGGAAATCTGAAAAATTGAATACAATCAATGTTACTTGTGCTCTGATTTGTTAAATTATAGGCTTTTTATTGAATTTAGGAGTTTGACATCAATGAAGACAACTGTAAGGTTTGACATAAATGCAGACAATTTAATTTCCACTACATACTATATTAATTTCTGTCTCTGTCAGGTCCACTACATATTATATCAATGTCTGTTTATGCCAGGTCCACTATATATTATCTGAGTTAGTAATGGGTGGAATGGTGTTGGAAACAAATATGACAGAAATCATCACGCGTATTGAAGAACAAAACAAGTTGGAGAAACAAGAGGTTAGTTGTTTCATTGTGATTTTCATTACCTATTTTTATGTGCAATTTCATGTGTCTATTTTAAAATGGAACATCTATTATGAGGTCGTTCATAAAGGATGGCTGCATTGATTTGCTTTGTTCAAAATTGGACAATGGCGGATGGATGGGATGGGGGGGGGGGGGGGGGTAAGGACATTCGAAAACTAGCATTATTTATTACATACGTTTCTTTATGTCACTGTGTGTATTCAAGTATGTTTAAAAATTTCAAATGCGAACATATGTTCAAAATTGGACAATGGCGGATGGATGGGATGGGGGGGGGGGTGGGTAAGGACATTCGAAAACTAGCATTATTTATTACATACGTTTCTTTATGTCACTGTGTGTATTCCAGTATGTTTAAAAATTTCAAATGCGAACATCCTCTAGTATATGGCTGATCTTTTTGCAAAATAACTATAATCTTAGATACCCATGAAGTTTTTAAAAATTCATGAGAGAGTTTACTGTTAGTCTAAATATTTGGTTTCTATTTTAACAAATGTAAACAATTTGAGTTTCAGCTTTTAAAAAATATTTTCTCTAATTCTCTGGTTGAATTTAATAGAATGAATTATATTAACAGACTTATTTAGAAGTGTAAATCTAGTGACTCTTTGCTCTTTATAATCATTATAATATTTCCCGGCATTAAGCACTGTTTAACCCTTTTGAGACAGAGCATAACTACAAAATTCTGTCCCTGGCGTACAGCTGCATAGAAGGCTCTGCACCAGAATATTTTAAAGAACTGATTTATAAACATGTATCCTTAAAGAACCTGCAGTCTTCAACACATTCGTTACTGAAAATTCCTAGTGTGGATGAACACAGAAAAATGTCTTATGGAGTGCGCTCTTTTGAAGCGATAGCACCAATCTTTGAGGGGAATTGAAAATGATAAAAAAATCATTTAAGAAACATTTAAAAACATTTTTGTTTAAATAGATTTAAGAAAACCAGAGCGCAGTGAGCATGCTAAAGTAGCATGGATACCAGCGCTATATAAATATCCAATCAATCAATCAATCAAAACTGTCAGTGCCTGAAGACATAGCACTTTTTACAAGCTTGACACTCACATTGCAAAAAAATTATAAAAAATAAACTATTTACTTGACATGTTTATAACTATATAGGTAATTGCAGGTAATTGAATGAACTAATACAATCATAATGAATGAAACTGAAATCTCAACATTTATGAAACGAGATATACTTGCATAATTTATGCATGTAATTATTGGTCACATTTAGAACAAACATGACATACTTTTATCATTTGTGTTAATTTTTTGATGGAAGAAGCCTGAATAAGTCCTAAAGTATTTTGGGAAAAAAGGCCCCTGCTGGGATGATGTTGTCTATCTAGCTATTATCTTGTGGATGTGTATTGGCCTGTGTTGTTTATGGTTGTTAGGTATGAAAGACTTAGAATGAGTATTCTTGTATATAGTTTTTGCAATTTTGCATTTTGTATTTCAATGTGTTATATTCTGGATTGTTTCATTTCTCTTTTAATATACTAGACTATGTACCGTGCTTTGAGCCTTTGGGGATTAACCGTGATTTTCAAATACACTTTATTATTATTATTATTATTATTATCTATTTGATTGTGATATTTATCATCTAACTGACTGTGATACTTATCATCTTAATGAATGTGATATTTATCATCTGTTGGACTGATATTTTCATCTGTTTGATAATTTATTTAACACAAAATCATCTGTGCAGGCTCGGGACCATGTCCTGGGAGTCCTTCACAAAATCGGGGGGAATGCTGGCATATATGGCAAAACTGATGACCTTGAACTGGATGATATCCAAGGTCATGGCAGTCATCAATCAACATTTCTACCTAAAGGGGTTCGATTCTGACCCAACGTTAGGCAAGGTTAGGCAAAGTTAGGAAAAGCTTTTTTAGTAGATCTCATAACCAGTATCCTAACCCACCTCTAACCTTTCCTAAGGCTTGTAACACAGAGGGCTTCGAACCTAGCTTCTGCATTCTGCATGTTGCTCTCACAACCATGTGCACACATACAAGTTCATATGCTCAGCATTCCCCCCTCCTCTAAGCCTCCCCCTGCCCCCACTTCCATGTCATGCACAGCACATAATCTACCCTCCTCCACTGCACACACACAGCACATAATCTTGACTTGCAACTATTTCATGATGTTAGTCAGACCCTGTCACCCTGTCCTTTATGACCCAGTTATCAGTGGTCATCAACCTTTTGGTCATTTAGTGCCAAAGTAATGATTTCTACTTGACTCAGCCAACACCAACCTAAAGTCTACCTTATTGTTATTGGTTGTAAAAAGAAGTGCTTACATGATAACCATTTGCTCTAAATAAAAAAACTATTGTATGCTTTCATTTGATTAAACAAAAAAAATAAACACTTGGGCAAATGCCTTCATCAGTACAACAAAATTAAAAAAATTAGTCATTGCTGGCTCAGTCATTAACTCTTACCGGAAGAGTCATTAGGCATTGCTGGTGGTACCCTCATTAGCCATAGCCCATGCTGTCATGAGGCATTGCTTGTAGTCATTAGGCCTTGCTGGTACAGTCATGGGTCATTGCTGGTACAGTCATCAGGAATTGCTGGTACATTCAGTAAGCATTGCAGGTACAGTAAGATAATGAGGTATATATTTCATCATGTGTGAGTGGTTTCCCAAAACTAATTTGAGAATACTGAATGCTTAACTTGCCAAAATTGTGGATATGTCAAATCATTATGGAATTCATCATTATCAAAATGTGAGAGCTGCTGTTCACAGTGCTTGGCTGTGAGAATAAAACCTGTGAGTTCAATACTTTTATCAGAATAAAACCTGTGAGTCCAATACTATTGGCCGAATAAAACCTGTGAGTCCAATACTATTGGCCGAATAAAACCTGTGAGTCCAATACTATTGGCCGAATAAAACCTGTGAGTCCAATACTATTGGCCGAATAAAACCTGTGAGTCCAATACTTTTATCAGAATAAAACCTGTGAGTCCAATACTTTTATCAGAATAAAACCTGTGAGTCCAATTCTTTTATCAGAATAAAACCTGTGAGTCCAATACTTTTATCAGAATAAAACCTGTGAGTCCAATACTTTTATCAGAATAAAACCTGTGAGTCCAATACTTTTATCAGAATAAAACCTGTGAGTCCAATACTTTTATCAGAATAAAACCTGTGTGTCCAATACTTTTATCAGAATAAAACCTGTGTGTTCAATACTATTGGCAGAATAAAACCTGTGAGGTCAATACTTTTATCAGAATAAAACCTGTGAGGTCAATACTTTTATCAGAATAAAACCTGTGAGTTCAATAGTATTGGCAGAATAAAACCTGTGAGTCCAATACTATTGGCAGACAATTTTGACAGGTTCAGTCAGGTCACCATTGTACCTCAAAATGGCAAAACTAAAGTAATAACTGGGTTTGTAAAACATAATGTCCACAACTAAATTAATGATTGGCTATGTTAACTTAATGACCAATATTAAATTAAATTCTGGCTTTTTAGCAAAAAGAGCAGTGCTAAGAAGTGCTTAACATGACAAAAAATTCAATATATTTTACACTTACTCTTTGCTAAACAACTTTGATTTATAGTTTTTAATACCATTTCTTTATATTGAGTTATAAGTTGTTTTTTTTAAAATTAGATATCAATTTTTTTTGATAAATTACAGTAAAAACGTGTATTAAACATTAAAAAGTGTATGGTTTATATCTAGCAGAGTTGTTAATAGAGATCTAAAGTTTTAAAAAAATATTCCCATTTCCTTGCCCTTAACATGACCTATTTGTACCATACCAAGTTGTCAATTCAAACTCTCTGCTGCCCTGCCCATAACATGACCAACTTGTACCATATGTTTCAATGTTGTTTATTTCTTCTCTTGTAGGCTGGTATCTCTGCCGCCCCTGCCCGTGCTGTCTCTGCTGTTAAAGAAATGAACATCCCACAGAAGATTAAGGATATCAAATTACCTGATTTACCAAGCCTTGGAAACTTAAAATTCTAGATGGACTCAAATGTGAACTTTTACGTGAACATACAGTCTGTTTTTGTGAATATGTCTGATTGACATAACAAATATAAGTAATAATGACCCAAATGATGATAGAAGTGGGATATCTACATTCCTAGACGCTATTTATGTGACACTGATGTGATTGTGCTATGATTCTCTGGTACTATGGAGTGCTGCTATGATACAAGTTGCTGACTTTGTACATTGTAAGAAATGAAATTTATTAATACTTCGATTGTTCAGGAGGTAACAATAATTATCACTGTCAACTATCCATAATGTGGTCCCTTCTATGTCATCCCCTTTATAATAGAAAATTCATTGTATGGTGCCCTTTGTATGATCCCCTGCAAGTTATAAGTTAAATTCCCATATGCTAGACAATTGGAATTAAGTCTCTGGATGCTAGACAATTTAAAGTGTTGTCCCCTGTATGTGGTTCACTGTGTGTTATCCCCTGTATACAATTGAGAGTTAGGTCCCCTGTACAGAAGACAATTGAAAGTTAGGATCTGTGTATGTGGTCCCCTTTGTGTGGTCCCCTGTATAGAAGACAATTGAGAGTTAGTTTCCGTGTATGCAAGACAGTCCCCTCTTATCCCCCTCACACCTCACAAGATGATAATTCCAGTAACATCATTCCCAACATTGAAGATGTTTTGTTTAGTTGTTAGAGAAGTAGTTTAATCTACAATACAAGCATTCAATTGATGAAAATCACAGTCCTAATGTTCAATAATTCTCTAGGTCTCAACTTTTCAATAGTAAATATTAATGTTGCTTTGAACCATTGATATGCTATGAAAGATTCCTTTACCAAATAAATTTGAAATAGATTGATAAATAGGTAGACAATAGAACATGGGACCGTTTTTGTAAAGAAAATAAGTTAAGCTGACTGCTTATGTCTAGGAAATAAGTTGAGGTGACTGCTTATGTGAATGAAATTGGTTATGTGAAGGACATAAGTTGGGGTGACCGGTTATAGACACTTGTATTTTTTAGTAAAACTGTTCAAGTATAAAGAAACACAATTTGATTCAAGTATATTGTGTGTGTCTATATTTGTTACTGTAATCTAGTGTGTCAATAAATTCTGTTAATGTCCACAATTTATTTTTTGGGTCCACAATTTCTTTTGTTTCCAAATTTGTGTCCACAATTTCTGTGAGTTTCCAAGTATTGTCCATTATTATATATAATAAGTTTCCAAGTTCTCAAATATGTTATTTTGTGTTTGTCCTTATTGTTACAATGGCCGGGAAAAATCATTCAAAAATGTGTTGACCATTTGGGTTAAGACATGAGCTACAACATGAAGGCACTCCTTCGTCTGCTCATCTGCTGGTAAGTTATCTTTGTAGGCAAGTTTTGATTGGCTGGAAATGAAATGAGCAGGAGCAACCTGCATGCTGGAAATCGACATCGCTATGCTGCAAAGCTTTATATTTTCTCTGTGAATCTTTAAATATTGATGGCAAATTTGAATTATTGGCTAAGTTTGCAACATGATACACAGAAGTGTTTGTATTACAACAATCCATGCATTCAGAATTATGTGCTTAGATAAAAAAAAATAAACACATTTGCTAAATCAGCTATTTGATCACACAATGTATTTCTAACATCGTAATTTCAATCACATAAGATCTAAGATCTTTGTAAATTTAAGGACATAGTAGGAATAGGTAAATGACATTCAAAGTATCATTAGCATTAGACATAAATATTCATCACATTTGTAGCAATATCAGTTGCATCCAATTAATGGCCAGCTCTATAAAATTAATATGTTAGATCTATACAATTAATGTCCAGATCTATAAATTTAATGATAATCTCTACATTAAATAGTAGTATCAAATGATATGTATTTTAAAATTAGTGGCAAATATATTTCCCCAAATGTATTAGAATAGTTGTCCTGTATATTTGACCAGCTGGGGGCGGAACAAAGGTAGGATGAGCAAAGTAAAATCAGTTGAATTGCTTTCTTCTATGTAACATGCTGTTTTAATAAGGTAATATCCACACACATTGGACAGTTTCTGTAAGAGTTTATTTTGAATGAAACAGTGAGATCATGGCACATCTTGTTAAAACCAATAGATAACTTCTGACTAACATTTTAGTGTACAGGTACCGGAATTCAACAATCCAATGTATCCAACAACTCAATCTGTACAACAATTTAATCTATCCAACAGTTTAAGATTTATTAAATTGTCCAACAATTCTATCTATAAACATTTCATTCAATTAACATTTCAATCAATTCAATCTATCCAACAGTTCAATCTATCCAACAGTTCAATAAGCACAACAATTTAATCAATCCAATAGTTCATTGATGTCACATTCTAAAGGACAGAACGTGGCACAACTAAAGCACACAGAACTTTATCTAAGCACCAGAAGTCACATTCTAAGACTAACACATTCTACACTATTGCTATAAGAACTAGATTTTTTTTATTGCTAATAATAGAAATTCATCTATAGATCACTAGGTGACTTGACCACTTTGACTGTTCTTGCTTTGAATGACCTTTGAGTTTTCCTTACTGGAGAGACAGGAGCTATCTGGTCAAGAGCATCTTTGGTCATTCTTGGCTTGTAGCCCAGCAGGTTAAGAATGGCATCCACTGTGGTGCAGAGTTCACTTTCAAAATTCTGCATTCGTCTGAAATGGTGAGAAAATTGTATACATATTTAATTGACATTGTGTAACATTCTCATGAAACGACATTAATATATTTAGTCTCATAAAACAAATTGAAATGACACTTATTCTCATTAAACCAGGAAAATAAGTAACCATTCATATGGAATGGGAAAATATATCCTGGTAACCATCATATAAAACGAGGGAATGTGTGTATATATTAAGTCTGTGGTTCCCAACCTTTTTGTCGCCGCGGACCGGTCAACGTTTGATAATTTACGGCGGCCCGCTTTTACGTGTACATACAGGCTGTTTTTGTGAATAATATGTCTGATTGACATAACAAATATAAGTAATAATGACCCAAATGATTATAGTAGTGGGATATCTATATTCCTAGACGCTATATTTGTGACACTATGATGTTAAGGCGCTGTGATTTTCTGGTACTATGGAGTGCAACAAGGGGCGTCGATTGTTTATATTTTGGATTGTTTTGAGTTCATAATTTTCATTTAATTGTATTTCAACATGCCTTCAAAATAAAATAAAGTTACACCAAAAAATTAATCTAAAGTGATTGAACGTTGTAACTGACTAAAACGTTAAATCAATGAGAACCCTGAGCTTTGTTTTTCTGCAATGAGACGGTGCCTTTTGGGGGTAGTAGGAGACAATGACACCCGAAGTGTGATGCTTATGTCCAGTTAACTCCGTTGTTTTGTTTTGGTTGCTGTCACTGCAGAAAACCCTGATTCACACAGAAAGGATGTCGGAAATGGCAATAGGGTTTTAAGTGCTGTGGTGGCCATCTCAGGGTATTCCGCCATGACTTTAACACCGGAAGAGTTGTCTCGAACGTAGTTTTAAGGCCGCCGTTATTTGCAATCTCCAGCAGTTGAAATGCTAAATTCGCCTGGTTTGTTGACAAATGGGTCGCGAATTCATTCCTTACCAGTTCGTGTGTCTTTTATAGTTGGGAAGAAACGCTCAAACCCTTTTAAAAGCAAAGACAGATGATCGTGCACCGACTGGGAGAATGAATGCTCAGGCTCAGTCTCGCCTAAAATCCCCACTAATATTTGAAACATATCCAAAAATGCCTCTGTTCACGTACAGTCCCCATAACTCCAGTTTGGCTTTAAATTCAGCTACTTTGTCTGCCAACAGTCGTCATTTTCCCCTGAAAGGACTGATTGAGTTCATTGAGCAGGCTGAATATGTCACACAGGTAAGCCAGCTTTGCGATCCATAACTTGTCACTGAAATGTGTTGCCAGCGGTGACTTCTTTTCTGAGAAAAATCATTGCAAGGGCTCTCGTAATTCAAATACTATGGTTAGTGACTTTCCTCTGGATAACCATCTTTTTTCTGTGTACAAGAGAAGGCATATGTGCTCTGCGTCCACAAAGCTACTCAAATAGGCGCGAGTTAAGGGCGTGTGCTTTGATGTGGTTAATAACTTTAACGACATCAAATTCCGGTGAAATTTTTCGGCTTGCCAGCATTTCCCTGTGAATGATTCAATGCGTAGATTGACTCTCAGGTGCAACCTCCTTAATCCGAGCAGTTAAACCAGACAGTCGTCCGGTCATGGCAGCAGCGCCGTCTGTGCATATGCCGACACAAAAGGACTATTTTAGTTGTCCTGATATATCCAGTGACATGAACAGTTCTGCTCCTGTTGTGTTATTTGGAAAAGATAGTGTACACAAAAAATCTTCATACACATCCTCCTGAGAAAGATATCCCACATGAACAAGTAGTATTGGCTTGTCGTCGATGTCTGTAGATTCGTCAACCTGGAGTGCGTACCACGGTGATGTATAAATCCCCTTTAACGAATTGTGTCTCCAATGTCTTCGGCTATTTCCACAATGCACCTAGTAACAGTGCTAGCCGACAAAGGCACATGCGCAATCTTTTAACAGCAGCCTCTCCTAGAAGTTCACAGCAAATGTCTTTAGTGGAGGGCAAGATTAATTCTTCACCGATAGTGAATGGCCTTGGCCATACGGTTAGCCACCAACCACCAAATATGATGCTCTCAGTAGTCTCAGTGCATTCTCCTTTATTGATGTGGTGGACCTCAGACATTTTTTCTGTCCTTCGTGTTCCCGTTTTTTTCTTTCAAAATACTCCATGAGCTTGTCTTTTAATCCAGAGTGCTTGGCGTTCAAGTGGCCAAGCAGTTTTGAAGCTTTCATTAGAGAGCCGGTCGCCGCAAACTATGCATAGCGGGAAACACCTGTCCCGATAAATCCATATGTCCAGTAGGACTCATGGTATTGTCTGTTCAAAGTTGTAGGTTGTTCAGTTGTTGAAGGCTCTTCTCCTGTCTCGTCATTGAGGTGTTAGGGGCTCGCACATCACATACAGGGTTTCTTTCAGGGGGGGGGGGGGGGGCTGCCAAGGCAAAGGCCCCCCCCCGGGGGAAAAAAAATTAAAAAAAAAAAAAAAAAATATATTTTTTTAAAAAAAACAAAATTTTTATTTTTTAAAAAATAAAAAAAAGGTTTTTTTCGGGGGGGGGGGGGGGCTGCTCAAGTCAAGTGCCCCCCCCTGGAGCAAAAATATGTACAACAATAAAACAAAGTATATTTTATTAAAAAATACCAAATTGTTAATTTTTAAACAATTAAAAAAATATATCACCTGGTGTCATTAGCCGATTACAATTAGCGGAATCTTTGAAATATTGCAACGTTCGATATATTTGATGATCTTCTTAGAAGCTTACGTTATTCCATTATAAATATCGCAATGTTTCGAAAATTTGTCGATTATGAGGCGAATTATTACTTCCCGTTCGCGTTTATCTGTATTTTTTGTTTAATCATTTTTTGGAAACTCACACGTTTAAAGACTTTAACATTATTAAACTACATTTTCTTCAACTTAAGGTCTATAAATTTAACAGAGTTCTCAGTATCAGACGTGAGCAATCTTTTCATATTTTAAAATTATATTTAATAATAAAATCATGACTTTTAAACTAGGGAATGGTGTTAATTACAAATTGGATGATGGCATCATGCTTTCAAAAATATAGTTATTGTTAGCATCAGTGTTTCTTTCAGCTATCTCTCCCGGAGGGCACTGCCCCTCCCACCTCCACCGAAGCACAATGTGTACAATAATATAACAAAAATAAATATTTTTATATTAAAAATGACAATTGCATAGTAACTAGTGCCTTTAACCGATTATAATTTGTGGAATCTATGAAATAATAGCTAGGCTCGATATATTTGATTATCCGTATATTTAAGGCTAATCAAGTTATTGTATTCGGTTATAAAAATCGCATTGACTTACTTCCTATTGTTCGCATACATCGCTATTTTTATGTATTTATTTTTTGCAACTCCTCAAATTTAAAGACTTTAATGACAATATACGTTAGCCTATATTTATTATTATTAACTTCCCAAAAGCTTTTCTCTTTTTAATGTCAAAATAACAAACAAAGTTCCCCAACCATTGGCATTGCCATCATTTTTTTTATAATATTAAATTTATTTTAGATGAGAATCCAGTAGAAAGCTAAGAATTTTTTTTGTTGTGAACTAGAATTTCAATTATCACGCCAACTCCTTCTTTTTTTTTTTTTTGGTACGTGTTTTAAAAAAAATCTTATTCTTATTCGCCATTTTAAAATATTTTATGTGGATGTAGTTAAAATAATATTAAATTTATTTTAGATGAGAATCCAGTAGAAAGCTAAGAATTTTTTTTGTTGTGAACTAGAATTTCAATTATCACGCCAACTCCTTCTTTTTTTTTTTTTTTGGTACGTGTTTTAAAAAAAATCTTATTCTTATTCGCCAATTTAAAATAGATTATGTGGATGTAGATAAAAATGTTTTACAGTATAGGGACGAGGCAATTTAAGAAAGTTATAGTAGTTTGAAATTCCAAATAAAAATTTCAATCTACTAAGTATTGGGAAATTTATACTTTATTTGCATACGAATTTTCCTTAGATAAAATCACACATGATGATAAGACTGAGCTGCTCCCCGTCGCGACCGCTCAGAAGCAAAAATCTGCAAATAACACGACATCCATTACTCTCTCAGGTGTACGTATTGAGTTAGCTCAAACAGTGCGGTACCCGGGAGTCTACCTCGATAGAAGACTAACTTTTGAAAGTCATATTAACATGCTATGCAAGGCGATTTTTCTGGAGCTGCGCAGGATTAGTCACAAAAGGTCCTTCCTAACAATTGATGCAACAAAGAGGCTGATGTCTGCATTTGTGCTATCACGCATGGACTATTGCAATGGTCTCATGGTGGGTCTTCCAGCTACGCTCCTGGATAAAATTCAAATAGCACAGAATAATGCGGCTCGCATAGTTCTCCGCAAACGCAAGTTCGACCATGCAAAAACACTTCTGAGAGAGTTGCATTGGCTGCCGGTGCGTGCTCGCATAGAGTACAAAATCGCAACTTTGTGCTACCGCTGCTTACATGACCTGGCGCCGTCCTATCTGAAAGAGCTGCTTACGCCTTATGTACCCACTAGAGAGCTCCGCTCATTCGATAGTGGCAAACTCTCGACACCACGTGTTTGCCTTGAGACTTACGGAAAGCGCACTTTCGCATTTGCTGGTCCAACAATTTGGAACGCCCTTCCTGTCGATCTCTGAAACAACAAGAAACTGGAGTCCTTTAAAACCGATTTAAAGACACATCTATTTCGCTTTCACCTTCTGGGATGATTGTCAACCTTATTTTCCAGTTAATGCATAATGGCTGTGTTGCGTATGGTTGAAATGGCTAGAAAGACTTTGAGATTGTATGCTTGTAATTAGTTTTTGTAGTGTTGCGTTTATTTTAAATGTGGTAAATTATAGATATGTTTTTTGTTGACTTTGTACCGGGCTTTGAGCCTTTGGGGATGAAGCGTGTTTTATAAATGAACTTTATTATTATTATTATTATTATTATGAATAAATATAATGTCTTCTGTAAACAACTCATGTCTTTTTAAAATAGTTATGCCACTCAGATGCAATTTATAAAAATGACCAGTTTTCAAAACCCATAATAATGTATAGACCTTTCTAATAAACAAATATTTTTTTTTGACTCTTGGTAAAAGTAGGACATATTTTAGAAAAGCTTGTCTACGCATTATATATAGAAATAAGTTTGTTTTTTTCCGTTTGCGTTCATCATAGAAACTAATGTTTGCAGAGCTTTTTAGTGATGGAACCCTTTTTAATTGAATTAATTCTTTTTTAAAATTCATTTATTAATTAAGTAGATATCCTCAAAAATAATGTAAATAAAAAAGTAAAGCCACATTACGATTTTTAGTTAAATAATTATTTTAATTTTCTTTTTGTTTTCGCATATCGCAAGCAGGTCATGCTATTTTCGTTTGACAACCCTGCATGGAAAGATGATAATTAAGAAAATATCCTCATCACACCTTTAAGCACCTATATTTTTAACTAGGATCTCTTTGTTTGCTCTCCAAATAAGTGTGGAATGTTGCAAAACTAAATTCAGATATGTGAAAAATGCATTTTTGTATTTTGAATTTATTTACAAAATTTCTGGGGACTATGATGGTTTAAAGGGCGAGAATAATCTAGGGCAAAAGCGTACCCTTAAGGGTGACATAACCACAGTGAATATAGTTTACTTCCCGCTGGTGCGAAATGTTAGATGTCTTTGGTCATTATTATGGCTTATTTTGCCATTTCACCTCTTGATTTTGAAATAATAAAAAAATTTTCTGGGGAGCAACTCCCCAAAATCCCTCCACCGATCAAGATTCATCGGCGCCATCGACTTCCGCCCTACTTCTCGATGAAAATGATCGCTGATTTTGGTATCGATAGCTATACTTGCTAGTGGCGTAGCTACTATTAAGGCTGTCATGAGCAGCCAAATATTTTCCCATTCAAACTCTGCAGTTGGTCAAACATCCCACGCAAGCATACAATGAAAAAAAGTGACACCTGAGTGGACCACTCCACACTCCATCCACCCTATTTCGCCGACACTAGCAGTGGCGTATCTACAGTGTTTGGCGTCAGGGGACAAGATTCATTTTTACGCCCCCCCCCCCCTTTTTTCAAACTCTGACAACGATTATTTTCAACCAATTAATTCCATCAAAGCCCATTTACCCCCCCTTTTTTCAAACTCTGAACACGATTATTTTCAACCAATTAATTCCATCAAAGCCCATTTTTCCCCCCCCCCGCAAGTCTTGCACCCTGGGACGTATGTCCCATCTGCCATCCCTTAGCTACGCCTTTGGCCACAGGCAACTGGCATACCCCCCTCCCCGAAAATCTGAAATGCCCCCCCCCCCCACGGGGGAAATTTTTGAAAGAAACACTGATCACGTAAATTATTGCCATGTCTTGCTTTAACTGCAAAAGAAAACAAAAAGAGATCCCGGGAATTTCGAAAATCCCGGTTTTCATACATCCAATCCCGGTTTTTTCGAGCATCCTTTACGGCCCCGTATTCCGGTATTTCGAGATTCGGGATCCCGGTTTGCAATCCCTACTAGCAAAGATATCGCTATGATAGTACTCGGTAGTAGCAGTATTACAGTAATATTTCGTCCACCGGATCTTCAATGTGCTAGTTCAGTGGTTCCTAGAATGTTTCGTCCACCGTATCTTCAATTTGCTAGTTCAGTGGTTCCTATAATGTTTCGATTCCCGGCGCTTTTGCCAAATTTAGATTTTCACCATTCTTTGGCGCCCTCTCGGAAACTACTTTTCAGTTAAGTGCCATTTTTATTTCATTCTGTATTTACTGTTGTTTGTTCGCTGTGGAGGAAATGCTGCACCCGGGCGAAGCCGGAAAATAGTGCCACTTAATGTACAGAAAAAGTGCCCCCTGGGCGGATCAGTAAAAAAAAGACTATTTTTGGCCCCCTTCGTCTTTCTGAAGGCATAACCTATTACACAGAAAAAACCTGGTATAGAAATTGTACCAAGTACACAGGCATAACGTAATACACAGATGGTAACATCAGAAGTACATTATATTACTTTATGTCACTATTGGAGGATGACTCATAACTATGGTAACACACATTTCACACCAAAAACAAAAACAGCAATAAGACATTACAATAGCTCACTTTCATAACAATAATTCACATTCGTAAAAATATCTTATGACATTAATAACTAACATAACAATAATATACTTACATACAAAAAGATACAGGTAGTCATGTAAGAGTAAACAGAAACTAATGTGATGCTATCATAAAAAAACCCATTAAAGCGTAACCTACTCGTGTAATGTTATCAGTCTGTTGTCGATGTCATGAAAAGGTTGCATGTTGTTCCTTTCGTTTGGTAATGATGGCAGGTCAAAGTCCATGAGAGCAGGGGGTCTCCAAGTGTAGCTGGTACCCACCGATGATTTGGGCAGGTATGTTGTAGAACTGACCGTTTGAAAGGAAGCTCTGGCATCAGCTGTTTCCTTGGGTGCTAGAGGAGAAAAAAAAACAATCCTTAATTAGTGAATGAATAAAATACATCAAATAGAAGGATACTCCTAATAAAGACACCAGTATCGGTATTAATTAGCGGTACCGTACATGATGGGCCTACATATACAAAATAAACATTGACCAAATAACAGATACATTCTAGATTAAAATATACATACCCAGAACTCAACTCATCATGAAAGCTTTTTATATACCGAGTATTTGCCTTAGAATCTTCGAAGTGAATGTTACCATAAGATTTACAAGAATCAGTGCTACCAGTAAGATTTACAAGTTACAAGAGCAATTTGCCACCCGTACGAGTAAGATTTATCAGTTCTTATCAGAGTAAAAGTTTACAGTTTTAACAGTAAAATTTGCGAGTACCAGTACTACCAGTATGTGTACCAATGCTACTATTCAGAGTTACAAATGCTACTATTATGCGTTACCAGTTCTATCAGTAAAAGTTACCAGTTCTATCAGTAAAAGTTACCAGTTCTATCAGTAAAATTTTACAGTTTTAACAGTAGAGGTTCCCAGTACCAGTGCTAGTAGTAAGAGTTACCAGTGCTACCAGTTAGAGTTACTAGTTCTACCAGCAAGAGTTACGAGTGCTAACAGCTAAAGTTACCAGTTCTACCAGTAAAAGTTTAGAGAAGCTATTATACTACCGGTACTTTCAGATACCGGTATGCAGCGGCGTAGCTAGGGTTGGTGTCCCCCCCCCCCCCCACCCCGACTTTCACGATATATCTCTTCTTGTGAAAATAAATCCACAGTATAACAAGAAAAGAACAAAAACGAATTAATTAAAGGTAAATGTATTTAAGAACTGTAAAGAGTTACGAGTGCTAACAGCTAGAGTTACCAGTTCTACCAGTAAAAGTTTAGAGAAGCTATTATACTACCGGTACTTTCAGATACCGGTATGCAGCGGCGTAGCTAGGGTTGGTGTCACCCCCCCCCCCCACCCCGACTTTCACGATATATCTCTTCTTGTGAAAATAAATCCACAGTATAACAAGAAAAGAACAAAAACGAATTAATTAAAGGTAAATGTATTTAAGAACTGTAACAACCTTAAGTTATAATTATTTTTTACATAAAAGTACTTTAAAATGTTCCTGTCCTGTACTTCAAAGCTGCAACCTGTCAAACACTTGATTAAAATAAGTACCTTTCCTCGTGTCAATTTCAATTGATCTGAAAGCCTTGAATGTTCTTGATAAGCTTTAGTTTTGAAAAGCTCCGCTCGCGTGAACATAACAAAAAGTCGAAGGCTTAGCGAAAGTTTTGGAAGAGATTCTAGGAAATCCAATTTAGCTATGAATTTCTAAAGTCAAATACTGGCCAGTCCATGACTTTTAGAAATTCATTATCAGCTGCCATTAGGTGTCTTCTAAACCTTGATATTTATTTTAAATTTCATTAGAGAAAGTGGTTCATTTTGGAACGGAAACCAATAACTCTTCTTCACTTGCAGAACAGCCCCAAACATATCTGCAACTTCCTTGATCGCTGATGATCTGGTCTGGGATTCAGAATGAAAGCGATCAATACAGCATCTCCATACTCGCAGAGAGAGAGAGAGAGAGAAAGAGAGAAAGAGAGAAAGAGAGAAAGAGAGAAAGAGAGAGAGAGCGAGTCCAGCATCTATTAATTGTTCTCCTGACATTTTCTTCTTAAACCTTAATCTTCTCTCCACCAATATTCGAAACTGGTCTGAATTTTCAAGGGCTTTTTCAATAGCGTGTTCTACCAATGACATCACTTTTCGTGCAGAAACAATCTTAAAACCTATAGGTTGGTCACCACTTTTTCAAGAGTAAAGTAAAGAATTTAGTCTGCAGATACTGCTGTGTGAGATTAACTTCCCCAATTAGATCAGTCCAAAGTAAAGGTAGCAGAGAAACGCAATTTTTGACCCCAGGGCCATTACGCCAAGGTTGGCACGATGATTTATTTTAGAAAAAGAAATTCTAAAAAATACGCCTACTAAAATTCATTTAATGGGGAGTTTCTGGATTTGATCATTTGATTTGCTTATTTCAAGAATATTTAGCTATTAGTGAAATTATAGACGCCCTGTTTCAAATGACGTAGATTTCAAGGTTGACCATTAAAATACCGTACTTAGTATAAAGTATCATTTTTTTTAAAGCTATCAAGCTATCACCCCAACTGCAGAGGGTTTTTTTTCATAAAAAGGTGGTGACAAAAATATTGAAAGAGAGAGAGAGAGAGAGAGAGAGAGAGAGAGAGAGAGAGAGAGAGACGGATATGTGCAATGACTATTTGATGTGCAATTACTAATTAGCGTGCAATGATTATTTATGGGTTGCTAAACGAATAGTGCAGATAAAAGTGTTACAGCAAGTGTTTATAATAAATGAGTATAAAAGGATTATTTTTAATTTTGATCGCATGCTACTCTAATTGAGTTATTTGCATAGAAATGTTAATGTTCGTAGTGATTTTGGATGTTCATAAGGATGTTAATGTTCATATTACATTAAACGACTAAGTCAGTGGTCGTCGAACTGGGGTACCCCCAATGCTGACAAAATGGAAATGGGGGTAATGAGTGCTCAAAAGACAAAAATAAAATTATATTTAAAGTGTTTTTTCTTTATGAATGCATTTTTTGTGGCAAAACATTTCTGGCCAGTTTAATGTAGAACACAGCCATCATGTTGTAACAAGTGGCTTGGCAGCATAAGCTCACATATCTCATTGTATATGTCATTTTGGTCTGTTTGCATATTTTATCTTATGCTCAGTGACTTCACTGAGTCGGTGTAACCACGTGCAGTAAACTCATGTAACCCCATTCAGACTTCTCCATGGATCTCCTCTAAGTTGGCCTGCTCTTACGCCACCTGCACTGGTGCTATCCTAGTTTGGTGACAGTTGTCACATTGCTCTTGGAGTTAAGATGTCTTAGGAAACCGAAATGTCAAATATACTATTTTCATTCGGTGTCCCCCCTGTGAGTATGTCATCCACCATGAGGGTGTCATCCCCCTGTAAAAGTGTCATACCATGTGAGGGTGTCATCCATCATGAGGAAATTATCGCCATGTGAGGGTGTCATCCCGAAGTGAGGATGTCATCCCAATGTGAGGGTGTATCCCCATGTGAGGGTGTCATCCACCATGAAGGTGTCATCCCCAAGTGAGGGAATTATCCCAATGTGAGGGTGTCATCCCGAAGTGAGGGTGTCATCCCAATGTGAGGATGTATCCCCATGTGAGGGTGTCATCCACCATGAAGGTGTCATCCCCAAGTGAGGGAATTATCCACATGTGAGGGTGTCATCCCGAAGTGAGGGTGTCATCCCAATTTGAGGATGTATCCACATGTGAGGGTGTCATCCACCATGAAGGTGTCATCCCCAAGTGAGGGAATTATCCACATGTGAGGAAGTCATCCCGAAGTGAGGGTGTCATCCCAATGTGAGGGTATCATCCCCATGTGAGGGTGTCCTCCCCCTGTGAGGGTTCCCGGGTGTGCTCAAAATTCAAGATTTTTTTTCCACAAGGAGGCTTAGAAATCCATTATTTAACTTTAACCCTAAAGACAAGTATCCCAATTTCTCTCATTTAAAAAGTCCCCCCCCCCCAACCCGATTTTAATGTGATTGTATCAAAAGGAAACATCATTTTGACAAACTTTAAAGTCAACACTCTTGCAAAGAAATCCTTTGTTCCACAGTGAGGATTGAAATACTATTCATTCATACATTTTTATCTATTTTAATTGTGTACTTCTTATATTGTACTCTCTGCACGAAAAAATTCGATTATCCTTTTTGAATGTAAATATTCCATGATCTTTTCCTTTCTTATTGGGGAGGGGTGGGGGAACCAAATCGGTGAAAACAATATATTTTGGGGTTAAGGATTAAAAAGTTCGCCAGCCCTGGACTATGTCCTCTTAATTTAGTGCAGAAAAGTCAATTCTCTTACTGGTGGCCTTGACTTTGATATCTAGAGTTTTGTGAAAGTCATCTTCTGACACTTCTTCTGTGGCCCTGTCAACACTGAGCTCAACTATGCCAACTCTCTCATCATCATCACTACCTGCAGACAGATAGTTAGAATATTGGAAGAAACATTCAAATGAAGAAATGTTTCATAAGCTGAAAACATGCACAAACATGGTTAATTTGATCATAATGAACGTAGTCGCCCATGAGAATGTCATGCTATCATATTGACAGTCAGGGATCAAGTAAGAGATTTCTGTTAAGGTTTAAATATATTCTTTAATACCCTTACCTGACAATAAATCTACGACCTCACGAGAAGTTCTTCTCGTCTCTCCACTGCCCTGGACACTGCCCATTCGCCTTCTCATGGCAGAAGCTCTGCTGCCTGGTAGAAAGTCACGATGACATTAAGCTGTAGGTCACATGTTCTAGTGTCCATGAAACAAAGCTAAATCTAATGCTTAATACTTAATACAATATCAAGTCTTTGATAAAATTCTGATTTTTAAAAATTATGAAATAAGGTTATGATAAAAGATTAAATATATGATACAAGATTAAATTTATGATATAAAGTTAAATATATGATACAAGATTTGTTCTTTATAATACCGTTTATTTGCAAAAAACATAAATTAGCTTGACTCGTATAGCTCATATCTCTATATATTTGTATCAGAATAGGCTAAACGGTTTTTTTTTAAAAATTCCAACACCCATGTTGCCACTGCTTTTCGACTAAGTTGATTGAGATTGTTCCTTGCCGATAATGAGATTGTTCCTTTCTGGTAATAAGATTTTTTAAATTAATGGATAGATGATAAAACATGTCTTTATGGATATAAAATGCAGGTAGTTAACTTTCTTACTTTCGCTATCAAATGTCCGACGTTTACATTGCAGTCTCGGCCTCCTCTGCCTTATAAAGCGGAGAGTTTCGTCATCCATCTTCATCTTAGCCCTGAGCTGCAACAAGGTGCCCTGGTCATAGAGACAATCATCGTTGTCATGGTTAAATCTAACTTGTATAGTCCACGAGACTTTCGTCGTTGTCGTGGTGACATCTAACGTGCCATGACGACTTTCCACATTTGATCAGTTGACACGGTTCTTGGCGTGCAACGATGACATAACGTGGACATAAAGCCGAGGCTAAAAGTCTATCTCCCCATTGGTTGCCTAAAAATAATTAGACACATTTTTCGCTGTTCCACTTCACTCTAAAATACCGATCTATAGAATCGCATTTTTAACTATTTACCTCAGTTGTTCTCAAACTGATTTAGGCCATACACTCACCCCAGGCCACCCCCCCCCCCCTCCCACCGGTTACCCCAAACATGTATTTACTCAGGATATCCTATATATGATTGAACTTTTAGACATTTTTAACTATTTACCTCAGTTGTTCTCAAACTGATTTAGGCCATACACTCCCCCCAGGCCCCCCCCCCCCCCCTCCCACCGGTTACCCCAAACATGTATTTACTCAGGATATCCTATATATGATTGAACTTTTAGTTAAATTGAAAAAAAACTTTGTACGCTAATTAATTCTATAACAAAAAGATTCACTACTTTGATGCAGCTTTTTAAAGTATGATTAATAGCAAGACAAAATTGCAGTCCTAGTAACTTTCTTCTACACTGCTAAACTATTCTAAATGTTAAATGCTTTGGTTGGGCTTCATGAAACGATAGCCTTTTTTCACTGTCTTCTTCAAGGTAACTTAACAATAATCTTTAATCAAGACGTTCGAAGTTTTCAAATATATTTCTTTCCATTGAGTAAACCATACTTAAACCACATTCCACCAAGCAGGATATTAAAAATACACCAATGACCTTCTAGAACACTTTTAAGTGCTGGGTAGTGACATGGCGCTTTTTACGAAACTTAAAAAGCACGAGTCATTAAACTTTGGCTTCAGCTCGATATCCTGAACCAGCTCGATATTCTGAACCAGCTCGATTTTCTGAACCTGCTCAATATTCTGAACCAGCTCAATATCCTGAACCAGCTCAATATCCTGAACCAGCTCAATATTCTGAACCAGCTCAATATCCTGAACCAGCTCAATATCCTGAACCAGCTCAATATCCTGAACCAGCTCAATATTCTGAACCAGCTCAATATCCTGAACCAGCTCAATATCCTGAACCAGCTCAATATCCTGAACCAGCTCAATATCCTGAACCAGCTCAATATCCTGAACCAGCTCGATTTTCTGAACCTGCTCAATATTCTGAACCAGCTCAATATCCTGAACCAGCTCAATATCCTGAACCAGCTCAATATTCTGAACCAGCTCAATATTCTGAACCAGCTCAATATCCTGAACCAGCTCAATATTCTGAATCAGCTCGATATTCTGAACCAGCTCGATATCCTGAACCAGCTCAATATTCTGAACCAGCTCCATATCCTGAAACAGCTCGATATTCTGAACCAGCTCAATATCCTGAACCAGCTCGATATCCCGAACCAGCTCAATATCCCGAACCAGCTCAATATTCTAAGCCAGCTCGATATCCTGAACCAGCTAATTATCCTGAACCAGCTCGATATCCTGAACCAGCTCAATATTCTGAACCAGCTCAATATCCTGAACCAGCTCAATATTCTGAGCCAGCTCAATATTCTAAACCAGCTCAATATCCTGAACCAGCTCAATATTCTGAACTAGCTCAATATCCTGAACCAGCTCGATATCCTGAACCAGCTCGATATCCTGAATCAGCTCAATATCCTGAACCATCTCAATATCCCGAACCAGCTCAATATTCTGAACCAGCTCAATATCCTGAACCAGCTCAATATTCTGATCCAGCTCAATATCTTGAACCAGCTCAATATCCTGAACCAGCTCAATATTCTGAACCAGCTCTATATCCTGAACCAGCTCGATATCCTGAACCAGCTCGATTTTCTCAACCAGCTCGATATTCTGAACCAGCTCGATATCCTGAACCAGCTCAATATTCTGAACCAGCTCGATATCCTGAACCAGCTCGATACAGAGGCGTAGCGAGGGTGTTTGGCGCCCGGGGACAAGATTCGCGGCCGGTGATAAGATCCATTTGAAAGCGCCCCTTTTCTTTTTTTTCAACTCTCAAGCCCATTATTTTCATCAATAAAATAATATCAAAGCACAATTGGGCGCCCCTAACTAGCTGGCGCCCGGGGACATCTGTCCCCCCCCCCCCCCCCCCCCCCCCCATTTGAAAGCGCCCCTTTTCTTTTTTTTCAACTCTCAAGCCCATTATTTTCATCAATAAAATAATATCAAAGCACAATTGGGCGCCCCTAACTAGCTGGCGCCCGGGGACATCTGTCCCCCCCCCCGCCCCATCGCTACGCATCTGGCTCGATATCCTGAACCAGCTAGTCACCCAGATGGATTTGTCCCCTAATCTTAAATTGCAAAAAAAGATCGTTGCATCGCTGGGACATATTGAAATGGTCCCACACGATACTTGGAGATTATTCATATGTAACCCCTTGTTTTTTAACTGAGACAGGCTTGGCTATTGACCTTCATCGTTGTTGTGCAGAGCTAATTTGGACATAAAAGGTAGAGATTTATTTGGTTTTAATAAGACTCACTTAATCTCACGGCCACTGTAAATCATTTTATGTGAATTAGCAAATATTTCTGACAATAGCAATAGGTGTCTCAGCACTGAGAGCAGCGTTTCGTCTTTCAACAATTAGACAGTGTCCAGTAGCTTCTAAAAGAGACTCACACACATTGAGCTTTTGTTATCCAATGAATTTTCAATTTTGAGTTAACATGTTTTAGAGGAATAACATAAGGAATAGTCAAGTCCCATGATACTTTAAAAAAAAACAACACAGCAGCAACCATTAATGAAATGATCCAGTTGCCAACATAATTCAAACAAGGTTGCTTCATGGCCTGCACATGTTTTATCCATTATAAATATGGAGTTTTCTTACTTCTGAATCAAGACTAATAAACTTTCATGAAAACAAAGACATAAAAGAAGTCATAAGATGGCCCCTATTAGTACGACGTGACCATCTCTGGCAAGGCAAATAAAAATGTAAAATACTGTTAAATGTTTTGTAATTGAAACACCGGGCATAACTAAGTCATTATATCACTAGAGTAGATAAAATTAAATAATGTAAATAGAAAATAAAATACATGATCATAGACATGGATGACATACAAGAACCACATGTTCATAGACATGGATGACATACAAGAGCCACATGATCATAGACATGGATGACATACAAGAACCACATGTTCATAGACATGGATGGCATACAAGAGCCACATGATCATAGACATGGATGACATACAAGAACCACATGATCATAGACATGGATGACATACAAGAGCCCCATGATCATAGACATGGATGACATAAAAGAGCCACATGATCATAGACATGGATGACATAAAAGAGCCACATGATCATAGACATGGATGACATATAAGAGCCACATGATCATAGACATGGATGACACACAAGAGCTCCATGATCATAGACATGGATGACATACCAGAGCCCCATTATCATAGACATGCTTCTCAAAAGGTTACATCAACAGGAATATTTCATATGAAGGTTTGATCAGTTGCAACTTATCATCTCATAACCTCTGAAATGGATGTTTCACGAACTTTATTCTAAATTGCCCCACAGTCCTTCTAATTTCTCCAATGAACAACAGAGAAGCAAAGAAGCAGAAGGATGCTGCTGACAGCCTACCAATGGAAGATAGTATGACTACTTACTAGACTATAGTCGTGCCTGACAGCCTACCAATGGAAGATAGTATGACTACTTACTAGACTATAGTCGTGCCTGACAGCCTACTAATGGAAGATAGTATGACTACTTACTAGACTATAGTCGTGCCTGACAGCTTACCAATGGAAGATAGTATGACTACTTACTAGACTATAGTCGTGCATGAAAGTCCACCAATGGAAGATAGTATGACTACTTACTAGACTATAGTTGTGCATGACAGTCCACCAATGGAAGATAGTATGACTACTTACTAGACTATAGTCGTGCCTGACAGCCTACCAATGGAAGATAGTATGACTACTTACTAGACTATAGTCGTGCCTGACAGCCTACCAATGGAAGATAGTATGACTACTTACTAGACTATAGTCGTGCCTGACAGCCTACCAATGGAAGATAGTATGACTACTTACTAGACTATAGTCGTGCCTGACAGCCTACCAATGGAAGATAGTATGACTACTTACTAGACTATAGTCGTGCCTGACAGCCTACCAATGGAAGATAGTATGACTACTTACTAGACTATAGTCGTGCCTGACAGCCTACCAATGGAAGATAGTATGACTACTTGCTAGACTATAGTCGTGCCTGACAATCCATCACTAGACTATTGTAGTTCCTGACAGTCCACAAATAGGCTTAAGTGTTTCCGGACAGTCCACCAATAAACTTAATTTCTATTGATTCTGCAAGTCCATAATGGGGCTTGCTAGCAACAATCAAGCATGCTCAATGTCACCCATATTCAGGTCGGAAGTGGACACTCACGAGAGCATTCTACAATGTCCAACCTCTTACAAGGAAGAAGTTGTTTGGATTAATGTCTGTATAGTATTTTTTTTTTAAAAGTCAATCATTTATATTTATAAATTTAAATCTTAATGATTGCATATTTATTTCATAAACAATATTAATAATTTAATGTTAATTTGTTAACAAATATACATCATTGACTGTTAATGTTGTAAAAATGTAAATTTCTAATTATTGAAAGTTATATTTTTTTTTTAAAATATCAAGTATTCCATTAAATGTTTTGAAATATTTCCATTATTTCACTTTTAAACTTTAATTTTTTTTTTTTTTTCAGAAAAGACCATGTTATAGTGAAATACCGGCATAGCTGTAGACAGCAACATTTAACCATGTGATATAGCTATGGACAACACCCTGTTACCATGTGAAGTAGCAATAGACAGAAGTGTGTAACCATGGGAAGTAGCCACAGACTGAACCATGTAACCATGAGATGTAGCATTAGACATAACCATGTAACAATGAGAAGTAGCAGTAGACAGTACCATGAAACCTTGAGATGTAGCAGTAGACGTAACCATGTAACCATGAGATGTAGCAGTAGACATAACCATGTAACCATGAGAAGTAGCAGTAGACAGTACCATGTAACCATGAGATGTAGCAGTAGACATAACCATATAACAATGAGAAGTAGCAGTAGACATAACCATGTAACCATGAGATGTTGCAGTATACATAACCATGTAACCATGAGAAGTAGCAGTAGTCAGTACCATGTAACCATGAGATGTAGCAGTAGACATAACCATGTAACCATAAGATGTAGCAGTAGACATAACCATGAGAAGTAGCAGTATAAAAAACCATGAAACCATGAGATGTAGCAGTAGTCATAACCATGTAACCATGAGAAGTAGCAGTAGACATAACCATGTAACCATGTGAAGCAGAAACATACAGAACCATATAACCATTAGAAATAGCAGTAGACAGTACCATGTAACCATGAGAAGTAGCAGTAGACAGTACCATGTAACCATGAGATGTAGCAGTAGACATAACCATGTAACCATGAGATGCAGCAGTAGACATAACCATGTAAGCATGAGATTTGCAGTATACATAACCATGTAACCATGAGAAGTAGCAGTAGACAGTACCATGTAACCATGAGATGTAGCAGTAGACATAACCATGTAATCATGAGATGTTGCAGTATACATAACCATGTAACCATGAGAAGTAGCAGTAGACAGTACCATGTAACCATGAGAAGTAGAAGTACACAGAACCATGTAACCATGAGAAGTAGAAGTAGACAGTACCATGTAACCATGAGATGTAGCAGTAGACATAACCATATAACCATGAGATGTAGCAGTAGACAGTACCATGTAACCATGAGATGTAGCAGTAGAAATAACCATGTAACCATTAGATGTTGCAGTATACACTGCTGAATTAGATGTTGAAGTACACAGAACCATGTAACCATGAGATGTTGCAGTATACATAACCATGTAAACATGAGAAGTAGCAGTAGAAGTACCATGTAACCTTGAGATGTAGCAGTAGACATAACCATGTAACCATTAGCATAACCATGTAACCATGAGAAGTAGCAGTATACATAACCATGTAACCATGAGATGTAGCAGTAGTCATAACCATGTAACCATGTAACCATGAGAAGTAGCAGTAGACATAACCATGTAACCATGTGAGGTAGCAACAAACAGAAGTTATATAACCAAGAGAAATAGCAGTAGACAGTACCATGTAACCATGAGAAGTAGCAGTAAACAGTACCATGTAACCATGAGAAGTAGCAGTAAACATAAACATGTAAGCATGAGATGGAGCAGTATACATAACGATGCAACCATGAGAAGTAGCAGTAGACAGTACCATGTAACCATGAGATGTAGCAGTAGACATAACCATATAACCATGAGATGTAGCAGTAGGCATTATCATGTAACCATGAGATGTAGCAGTAGACTTAACCATGTAACCATGAGAAATAGCAGTAGACATAACCATGTAACCATGAGAAGTAGCAGTATACATAACTATGTAACCATGAGATGTAGCAGTAGTCATAACCATGTAACCATGAGAAGTAGGAGTAGACATAACCATGTAACCATCAGAAGTAGCAGTAGACAGTACCATGTAACCATGAGAAGTAGCAGTACACGGTACCATGTAACCATGAGATGTTGCAGTATACATAACAATGTAACCATGAGATGCAGCAGTAGACATAACCATGTGAAGCAGCAACATACAGAACCATATAACCATGAGAAATAGCAGTAGACAGTACAATGTAACCATGAGAAGTAGCAGTAGACTTAACCATGTAACCATCATAAGTTGCAGTAGACAGTATCATGTCACCATGAGATGTAGCAGTAGACATAACCATGTAACCATGAGATGTAGCGGTAGACTTAACCATTTTACCATTAGAAGTAGCAGTATACATAACCATGTAACCATGAGAAGTAGCAGTAGACAGTACCTTGTAACCATGAGAAGTAGCAGTACACGGTACCATGTAACCATGAGATGTTGCAGTATACATAACAATGTAATCATTAGAAGTAGCAGTAGACATAACCATGTAACCATGAGATGTAGCAGTAGACATAACCATGTAACCATCAGAAGTAGCAGTAGACATAACCATGTAACCATCAGAAGTAGCAGTATACATAACCATGTAACCATGAGATGTAGCAGTAGTCATAATCATGTAACCATGAGAATTAGCAGTAGACATAACAATGTAACCATGTGAAGCAGCAACAGACATAACAATATAACCATGAGAAAAAGCAGTAGACAGTACCATGTAACCATGAGAAGTAGCAGTAAACAGTACCATGTAACCATGAGAAGTAGCAGTAGACAGTACCATGTAACCATGAGATGTAGCAATACACAGAACCATGTAACCATGAGATGTTGAAGTATACATAACCATGTAACCATGAGAAGTAGCAGTAAACAGTACTATGTAACCATGAGATGTAGCAGTAGACAGTACCATGTAACCATGAGATGTAGCAGTAGACATAACCATATAACCATGAGATGTAGCAGTAGACAGTACCATGTAACCATGAGATGTAGCAGTAGACATAACCATGTAACCATTAGATGTTGCAGTATACATAACCATGTAACCATGAGAAGTAGCAGTAGATAGTACCATGTAACCATGAGAAGTAGCAGTACACGGTACCATGTAACCGTGAGATAATGCAGTATACATAACCATGTAACCATGAGAAGTAGCAGTAGAAGTACCATGTTACCATGAAATGTAGCAGTAGACATAACCATGTAACCATCAGAAGTAGCAGTATACATAACCATGTAACCATGAGATGTAGCAGTATACATAATCATGTAACCATGAGATGTAGCAGTAGTCATAACCATGTAACCATGAGAAGTAGCAGTAGACATAACCATGTAACCATGTGAGGCAGCAACAGACAGAACCATATAACCATGAGAAATAGCAGTAGACAGTACCATGTAACCATGAGATGTAGCGGTAGACTTAACCATTTTACCATTAGAAGTAGCAGTATACATAACCATGTAACCATGAGAAGTAGCAGTAGACAGTACCTTGTAACCATGAGAAGTAGCAGTACACGGTACCATGTAACCATGAGATGTTGCAGTATACATAACAATGTAACCATTAGAAGTAGCAGTAGACATAACCATTTAACCATGAGAAATAGCAGTATACATAACTATGTAACCATGAGATGTAGCAGTAGTCATAACCATGTAACCATGAGAAGTAGAAGTAGACATAACCATGTAACCATGTGAAGCAGCAACATACAGCACCATATAACCATGAGGAATAGCAGTAGACAGCACCATGTAACCATGAGAAGTAGCAGTAGACTTAACCATGTAACCATCAAAAGTAGCAGTAGACAGTATTATGTAACCATAAGATGTAGAAGTAGACATAACCATATAACCATGAGATGTAGCGGTAGACATAACCATGTTACCATTAGAAGTAGCAGTAGACATAACCATGTAACCACGAGATGTAGCAATAGACATAACCATATAACCATGAGATGTAGCAGTAGACATAACCATATAACCATGAGATGTAGCAGTAGACAGTACCATGTAACCATGAGATGTAGCAGTAGACATAACCATGTAACCATTAGATGTTGCAGTATACATAACCATGTAACCATGAGAAGTAGCAGTAGACAGTACCATGTAACCATGAGAAGTAGCAGTACGCTGTACCATGTAACCATGAGATGTTGCAGTATACACAACGATGTAACCATGAGAAGTAGCAGTAGAAGTACCATGTAACCATGAGATGTAGCAGTAGACATAACAATGTAACCATGAAAAATAGCAGTAGACATAACCATGTAACCATGAGAAGTAGCAGAATACATAACCATGTAACCATGAGATGTAGCAGTAGTCATAACCATGTAACCATGTGAGGCAGCAACAGACAGAACCATACAACCATGAGAAATAGCAGTAGACAGTACCATGTAACCATGAGAAGTAGCAGTAAACAGTACCATGTAACCATAAGAAGTAGCATTAGAAAGTACCATGTTACCATGAGATGTAGCAGTAGACATAACCATGTAACCATGAAAAATAGCAGTAGACATAACCATGTAACCATGAGAAGTAGCGGTATACATAACTATGTAACCATGATATGTAGCAGTAGTCATAACCATCTAACCATGAGAAGTAGCAGTAGACATAATCATGTAACCATGTGAAGCAGTAACATACAGAACCATATAACCATGAGAAATAGCAGTAGACAGTACCATGTAACCATGAGAAGTAGCAGTAGACTTAACCATGTAACCATCAGAAGTAGCAGTAGACAGTATCACGTAACCACGAGATGTAGCAGTAGACATAACGATGTAACCATGAGATGTAGCGGTAGACATAAACATTTTACCATTAGAAGTAGCAGTAGACATAACCATGTAACCATGAGATGTAGCAATAGACATAACCATGTAATCATTAGAAGTAGCAGTAGACATAACCATGTAACCATGAGATGTAGCAGTAGACATAACCATGTAACCATCAGAAGTAGCAGTATACATAACCATGTAACCATGAGAAGTAGCAGCAGACAGTACCATGTAACCATGAGAAGTAGCAGTACACGGTACCATGTAACCATGAGATGTTGCAGTATACATAACCATGTAACTATTAGAAGTAGCAGTAGAAATATCCATGTAACCATGAGATGTAGCAGTAGACATAACCATGTAACCATGAGATGTAGCAGTAGTCATAACCATATAAACATGAGAAGTAGCAGTAGACATAACCATGTAACCATGTGAAGCAGCAACAGGCAGAACCATATAACCATGAGAAATAGCAGTAGACAGTACCATGTAACCATGAGATGTAGCAGTAAACAGTACCATGTAACCATGAGAAGTAGCAGTAGACAGTACCATATAACCATGAGATGTAGCAGTAGACATAACCATGTAATAATGAGATGTAGCAGTATACATAACGATGTAACCATGAGAAGTAGCAGTAGACAGTACCATGTAACAATGAGATGTAGCAGTAGACATAACCATGTAACCATGAGATGTAGCAGTAGACATTACCATGTAGCCATGAGATGTAGCAGTAGACATAACCATGTAACCATGAGATGTAGCAGTAGACGTAACCATGTAACTATCAGAAGTAGCAGTAGACAGTATCATGTAATCATGAGATGTAGCAGTAGACATAACCATGTAACCATGAGATGTAGCGGTAGACATAACCATGTAACCATTAGAAGTAGCAGTAGACATAACCATGTAACCATGAGATGTAGCAGTAGACATAACCATGTAACCATCAGAAATAGCAGTAGACAGTACCATGTAACCATGAGAAGTAGCAGTAGACAGTACCATGTAACCATGAGAAGTAGCAGTAGACAGTACCATGTAACCATGAGAAGTAGCAGTACACAGTACCATGTAACCATGAGATGTTGCAGTAGACAGTATCATGTAACAGTGAGAGTTTTCTACGGTCAGTACTTAATCATTAAGAAGATTACTGGGTTTTGTACCGTGAGCTGGAGCTGTGGACCAAATACAATTACAGAACACTATTATGAATTTAATCCGTGGACTGAAGCATGGGTTACCTTTCTTAGGTTGAAGGTAACTTGAAATTTCTGTAAAAAAGATTCTGCGAACTCAGGATAGGTATGAAGTATTTCTCGCAGATCTAACAAATCAATTTTGTTGATGTCACAATAGGACAGGGCTCTAACACAGTACATGGACTGGCCTTGGAGAGAGTTGTTTTCTTTGATGTCTTCACCAAATATGTCATCTTTTCCTAGAAATAATAAACAAAAACAAATAATGGCTTCACCAAATATGTCATTTTTACATTTATAACATATTCAAAAGCTACGTCAAGTCTTTCTGGAAATAATCTTTTGATTAAAGATTAAATTTTATCTTTGAACTTTTATTTGGTCAATTGAAAATTATAATTATTTATATAGTATTAATATTACTAGCACGATGACAGGGGTGGACTGGGCCGCCGGGACACCGGGAAGATTCCCGATGGGTCGCAAGGACCGGTGATATAATAAAAATAAAAGTCATGAAGATAGGGGCAGTTTTTGATTTTTTTCCCGGGCCGCTTGAACTCCCCAGTCCACCCCTGCCGGGCCGCTTGAACTCCCCAGTCCACCCCTGCCGGGCCGCTTGAAATCCCCAGTCCACCCCTGCCAGGCCGCTTGAACTCCCCAGTCCACCCCTGCCGGGCCGCTTGAACTCCCCAGTCCACCCCTGCACGACAGGCTTCAATAATATTAGAATTACTCTCAAGACCCATCTACCTAAATGACCTTTACTGTCAAGACCCATCTACCTAAATGACCTTTACTGTCACGACCCATCTCTCTAAATGACCTTTACTGTCAGGACCCATCTACCTAAATGACCTTTACTGTCAAGACCCATCTACCTAAATGACCTTAACTGTCAAGACCCATGTACCTAAATGACCTTAACTGTCAAGACCCATCTACCTAAATGACCTTTACTGTCAAGACCCATCTACCTAAATGACCTTTACTGTCAAGACCCATCTACTTAAATGACCTTTACTGTCAAGACCCATCTACCTAAATGACCTTTACTGTCAAGACCCATCTACCTAAATGACCTTTACTGTCAAGACCCATCCACCTAAATGACCTTAACTGTCAAGACCCCTACCTAAATGACCTTTACTGTCAAGAACAAATATACCTAAATGACCTTTACTGTCGAGACCCATCTACCTTAATTACCTTTACTGTCGAGACCCATCTACCTAAATGACCTTTACTGTCAAGACCCATCTACCTAAATGACCTTTACTGACAAGACCCATCCACCTAAACGACCTTTACTGTCAAGACCCATCTACCTAAATGACCTTAAATGTCAAGACCCATATACCTAAATGACATTTACTGTCAAGACCCATCAACATAAATGACCTTTACTGTCAAGACCCATCTACCTAAATGACCTTTACTGTCAAGACCCATCTACCTTAATGACCTTTACTGTCAAGACCCATCTACCTAAACGAACTTTACTGTCAAGACCCATATACCTAAATGACCTTAACTGTCAAGACCCATCTACCTAAATGACCTTAATTGTCAATACCCATATACCTAAATGACCTTACTGTCAAGACCCATATACCCAAATGACCTTAACTGTCAAGACCCATCTACCTAAATGACCTTAACTGTCAAGACCCATATACCTAAATGACCTTAAATGTCAAGACCCATATACCTAAATGACCTTTACTGTCAAGACCCATATACCTAAATGACCTTAACTATCAAGACTCATATACCTAAATGACCTTTACTGTCAAGACCCATATACCTAAATGACCTTAACTGTCAAGACACATATACCTAAATGACCTTAACTGTCAAGACCCATCTACCTAAATGACCTTTACTGTCAAGACCCATATACCTAAATGACCTTAACTGTCAAGACCCATATACCTAAATGACCTTTACTGTCAAGACCCATATACCTAAATGACCTTACTGTCAAGACCCATCTACCTAAATGACCTTAACTGTAAAGACCCATCTACCTAAATGACTTTAACTGTCAAGACCTATCTACCTAAATGACTGTAGCTGTAAAGACCCATATACCTAAATGACTTTAACTGTCAAGACCCATCTACCTAAATGACTTTAACTGTAAAGACCCATATACCTAAATAACCTTTACTGTCAAGAACAAATATACCTAAATGACCTTTACTGTCAAGAACAAATATACTTAAATGACCTTTACTGTCAAGACCCATCTACCTAAATGACCTTTACTGACATGACCCACTAACCTAGTTTTATGATTTAGTTTTTAATCGACCTGTTAATAGAACAACAAATAAGAATTGTAAGTTCACCTTTAAACAACACAACAATCGCTATAACAAGCTACATTTTTCATCATAAAGACGATAGAGATAGGCACGTCTGGGCTAGACAAGGCCCACATAGGGTTGTCGTATTTTCTCAGTGTGTCTTGTTTTATATTTTCACTGCAGCCTTAAAAGGGCCTCTTATTATCATTGAAAGACAAAGAACCAATCATAGACAGCAATATAGATGGTAAAGCAACCAGTAACAGCAACATAGATGTTAAACAATCAGGACATCAATACAGAGGGTAAACAATCAGGACATCAATACAGATGGTAAACAATCAGGACATCAATACAGATGGTAAACAATCAGGACATCAATACAGATGGTAAACAATCAGGATAGAAATACATATGGTAAACAATCAAGACCGGATTACAGATGGTAAACAATCAGGGACAACAATACAGATAGTAAACAATCAGGGACAGGAATACAGTTGGTAAACAATCATGGACAGCAATACAGATGGTAAACCATTTTGGGACAGAATACAGATGGTAAACAATCAGGACAACAATACTATTGGTAAACAATCAGGACAGCAATACAGATGGTAAACAATCAGGACAGGAATACAGATGGTAAACAATCAGGACATCAATACAGATGGTTAACAATCAGGACAGTAATACAGATGGTAAACAATCAAGGACAGCAATACAGATGGTAAACTATTTTGGGGCAGCAATACAGGCGGTAAACCAATGAGAGACAGTAAAACAGATGGTAAAATTAAAGATTAACAACTTCCGACAAAATAATAATCGACAAATAATTTTCTCACAAAAACAAACTGATTTAGTTAAGGTTGAAGTACGCTGTACAAAAATAGTCGTTTATTCAAATGAAGGGTCCAAAGACGTAAATAAGCAGAACGAATCGTGCTAATAGGCAGATCAGATAGGCAGTTTAGATAGGCAGTTTAGATTTAGATAGGCAGATTAGATAAGCAGATTAGATAAGCAGGTTAGGGAGGCAGGTTAGAGAGGCAGGTTAGAGAGGCAGGTCAGATAGGCAGATTAGATAAGCGGGTTAGATTGGCAGGTTAGAGAGGCAGGTTAGAGAGGCAGATTAGATAGGCAGATTAGATAGGCAGGTTAGATAGGCAGGTTAGAGAGGCAGGTTAGAGAGGCAGGTTAGAGAGGAAGGTTAGAGAGGCAGGTTAGAGAGACAGGTTAGAGAGGCAGGTTAGTGGGCATATCGAATACATACAGACGTAACCCACTTACCATAGTGACATTACTTTTTACCTAAAATTACAATGACTGCCATGACCCCATTATCTAGTATTTTTATTACTAGTTTCTGTCATAAACCACCAACCTTACTGCCATTACTCACTTACCTTAAATGCCCATTACTGACGTGACCCACTAACCTAGATTTATCCTTACTGACATTAATCGACAAGTAATTCCATAAATGACATGACCCACTTACCTAAAATGGCCATTACTGTCTCATCTTTTAATATTTCAATGGAACCTCGGGCTATGAAGTACAAAGCCGTGAGGATATCACCTGGGTGCACAAGGGTGTCACCAGGGGGCGCATGTGTAGACTTGAATTTCGTGGATAAAACACGAAGACAACCTGTAACAACAGCGTGGATTAGATGATGAGAGAAAATTTAGACACCCCCCTTTCCAATACAACTTACCATCAATCATCATCATTCTCTTCCAACACCCACAATTACCATAAAAAAACACTATAACCAATCAACACCCACCATTCCATTCCTTCTCAAAATTTAACATTCCAAAATCCACCATTTCCATCCGAAATCCACCATTTCCATCCAACATCCATAATTCCCGTCCAAAATCTCCGATTCTCGTCAACAACCAAACATTCTTATCTAACATCTACATTCCCATCCAAAATCTACAATTCTCGTCAAACATCCATTATTCTCTCCCAACATTCACCATTTCTAACCAACATCCATCATTTCTATCCAAAATTCAGAATGTTCATCAAACATCCACCAGTCTCATCAAACATCCACCAGTCTCATCAAACATTCACCATTCCTATCAAGTATTCATGATTCCCAAACAAAACCCCCGTTCTCTTCTAAAATTATAACTTTCTATCCAACATGCACCATTTACATCTAAAACCCACCATTCTCATCCAACATCAACAATTTCCCTCCAACATCCACAATTCCCATCCCAAAGTCATCGTTCTCATTCAACATCCACAATTGCAAAACAACTCCACCATTTTTGTCCAACATCCACAATTTCCATCCAACAATCACCATTCTCATCAAACATCCACTATTCTCATCAAACATTCACCATTCTCATCAAACATCAACTATTCTCATCAAACATTCACCATTCTCATCAAACATTCACCATTCTCATCAAACATTCCCCATTCCCTTCCAAAATTAAACATTCCCATTCAACATCCACCATTCCCATTCAACATCCACCATTCCGTTCAAACATCCACGAATTTCCTCAAACCGCCCCTCCAGTATCAATAATTCCTATCAAGCAATCAACGATTGCCATCCAAAATTCTCCTAAAAATCCATTATTTCCATCCAACATACACCATTACCATCAAATCAATATTTTCTTTTCAACCACGATTCGCTCAACTATCTTCCTTCCAACCACCTTTCTCTCAATTAATCTTTACCAATCCTCCACATGCCACTTATTTTCTCTCTCCACCTGTCCTCATGCTATATTAACTATACACCTGTACTAACCTGGACTAGCTCCCTTGAAAGCGTTGCAGTTCTGTAGCAAGTTTCGATTAAGATGTAAACAAATATCTGCTTGAAGACACTCTGGGAATCCCTTTAAGACCTGTAACACAAATCAAAATACGATTCGTAGGTAACATCAACGTAGGGCAGTGGAAACACGACTTTTAATATCACCTGTATGAACACGGCTCATATTATCACCTGTCTAAATACGAATCTTAATATCACCAGTCTAAACACGACTCATATTATCACCTGTCTAAACACGAATATTAATATCACCAGTCTAAACACGACTCATATTATCACCTGTCTAAACACGAATCTTAATATCACCAGTCTAACACGAACCATAGATGTAACCTAGATAACTTAAGTTAAATAGCGTACGTGCGCTTGCACCTGTATACCAAGTACCAATAAAGTATATTTGTTAAATTTGTTTATTCGGTAGTCTGTATATGATGTGATTATATGTAGATGATGTAATTATATGTAGATGAGTGTTTATGACTACCTCTCACTTTCACATCACTTCTTGTCTCACTTTGTCAAAGCTACTTGTCTCACTTTTCTCACCTCTTCTTGTCTCATTTTCCCATCTCAACTTGTCTCAATTTCTCACTAACCCACCTTAACTGTTCTCAATTCAACCTCTGAAACATAAACACCATTTTCTATTAACGAGCCAACACAGCCCCACACACTCCCACACAGCCCAACACACCCCCACACAGCCCAACACACCCCCACACAGCCCCATCACCTACCCCATAACCTATCCCTTCACCTATAACGAGCCAACACAGCCCCACACACTCCCACACAGCCCAACACACCCCCACACAGCCCAACACACCCCCACACAGCCCCACACCCCCACACAGCCCAACACACCCCCACACAAAATCCCGATCGTCCTTCCCAACAACAAATTCCCACCCTCTCTCCCCACACCACCACCACATTTTCTCTTTCCGTCCACTGTATCTTATTATCTATCTCCACAACTTTAATTTGCAACTACAGCTCAGATACCCTTTTCAAATACCGTTTACCCCTACTTTTATCGTTCACTCTCAATCATCCATCTTAAATCAACCTTCCATTATCATCCAACTTCAATCACTCAAACACCATCTCCCCCACATCAATTCCCACACCTCTTCCACACCTCTCCCACCCAGCCTCTCCCCTCCCCCTAACAGGGCCTTTGTGTCCCGGCCTCTCTCACACTTCATGTCTCCCCACCATCACTCTCACACCGTCTCTCGCCACCATCTTCCCCACACCATCTATTCTCCCAACTTTTTATCTCATATGTCTGTCTCTGGCAATGAAATGATTTCAGAGTTTTGTTCAGTCTTTATGGCCGATGTTTCCATTTGTCTAGAGAACATTCTGGGCGTCTCGTCCAACTAACACAACTTTGCCTTTATTTACTCAATCAAAAACTGCCCGGAGAGTTCCTTCTTAATTTTCTACTCCGTAGGGCGGAAATTACTCCGCTAAATGGCGGAGAAAGATGAGCGTGCTAGGAAACACAAAGTAGTTCGTTTCTATTCATGGCCGATCTGTGAGCAGACGTATTGGAAGACAGACTTCCGGTCAGTGCGCAAGACTGGAAAGCAAGATGGCGATGATAATGTCTGACAATAATTGGATAGCGCAGCATGAATAAAACTGAGATACGCTAACCTCAGATGTGACTGTAAGAGATTTACAGACATTTGACAGTCAACCAGAGATATGAAAACAAGAGATGTGACATATATGTGACAACCAGAGATGAGAAAACCATAGATGTAACGACCATAAATTTGACAACCAGAGATGTGGCTACCAGAGATATGGCTACCAGAGATGTGGCTACCAGAGATGTGGCTACCAATGATGTGGCTACCAGAGATGTGGCTACCAATGATATGGCTACCAGAGATGTGGCTACCAATGATGTGGCTACCAGAGAAGAGGCTACCAATGATGTGGCTACCACAGATGTGACTACCAATGATGTCACAAACAGAGCCATGTCAACAGTTGTCAACCCAAATGTTTTGACTCCAGACAAATCTAGGTTTAGAGAGGGATTTAACTTGTACCCGTCTGGATTAAAACCAAATTCCTAATCCAGTGACCGAACTAAATGAATGAACATTGCATGACACTAAAGGTTAGGAAAATGTTTCCTAAGTGAGAAAGACCGTCGCTTTGAGACCGTTTGAAAGAACACCTGTGCAACAGACGAAAACAAGCCATTTGTCCCGTTTGGAAACATTCCAACAGTGCTAACAGCAATGCCATATCAGACATTGCAGCTACTGGTATATTGCAATGCGAGATTACAACTGAAAGAATTTTTGTGTAAAATAAAGAAATCAAAATATTTGGTACGTTGACTCCATCGGTAACAATCTAATTCACAATTTTATATAGCTGCTACGTTTTTTCCGCATTTATAGTGTACTATCTTTTCGTTCTTCTGATCTATATTTGAATGATGGAGCTTGTGTCTATTCAATTTCTTTCATTTTCTTAATATTAATAGGTATTAAACATTTAACTATATAAAGTAGAAATTAATTAAAAATAATTGTATTATTGCGAGTGGTTGCCAGTCGATTTTTTTAGGGGTGGGGGGCGCATTAATTGGGATTTTTATAAAATGCGTTACTTGAACGCATTTTTCGTCAAATGTTCAGCCCCCCCCCCCCCCCCCCCCCTTCCTCAATATTACATTTTATAAAAGATATATACGAGAAACTTTGTTTTTACAGTTGTTTAATTTTGTATTTATTCCGTTGTTCATAAGTAAGAAATATGAACATCATGATATTAACTTATCTTGCCTTTTAAATGACCAATCAATGTCCTGGTATTTTAACACAACTTTATTGTGTCATAAAAATATCAATTAATGGAATTCAGAGGTTCCTTACATTGTTCATGTCGATGCCGTTAGTATATGACCAGGTATGTTGAAACGATTCTTGTAATCGATTAGCCAGAGTTTTTGGAATATGGTGAAAGTTGACGAACTCCTTGACACTCTGAACCTTCTCGTGATATTCATCGGATCCTTGGTAGACTCGCAGCATTATGGAAGAAACGTTACCAAAAATAGCTGCACTTAGTAAAGCTAAAGAAACATAAGAAATAAAACATAAGTGCAAGTTTATAGGCAAATAACACAATGACATCATTGTGTAGGACAATATACAACAATAATAATAATAATAATAATAAAAGTTATTTGAAAAGCATGCTTCATCCCCAAAGGCTCGAAGCGCGGTACAAAGTCAACCATATTAAAAGAGAAATGAAAAAGTCAATATTATACCACATTGAAATATAAAACGTAACATTAACAAATCTACATACGAGAATACCCATTCTAAGTCTTTCATCGCTTGCAAACATAAACAACACAGGCCAATATACATCTAGGAGATAAAGCCAGCAGGAAAGATGGTAGACAAAATCACCCCAGCAGGTGTTAGCGAAATAGATGTGTTTTCAATTCGGTTTTGAAAGACTCCAGTGTCTGTCAATTTCTGAGAGCGTCAGGAAGTGTGTTCCAAATTGTTGGACCAACAAATGCGAAAGTGCGCCTTCCGTAATTCTCAAGGCTAACACGTGGTATCGAGAGTTTGCCACTATTGGATGAGCGGAGGTGTCTGGTGGGTACATAAGTTTTCATGAGCGCTTTGAGATAGAACGGTGCCAGGTCAAGCAAGCAGCGGTAGCACAGAGTTGCAATTTTGTACTCTATGCGAGCGCGGACCGGCGGCCAATGCAACTCTCTTAGAAGTGCTTTAGCATGGTCTAATCTGAATTTACCCAGAACAATGCGAGCCGCATAATTCTGTGCTTTTTTAATTTTATCCAGGAGCGTAGCTGGAGGACCCACCATGAGAGCATTGCAGTAGTCCATGCGTGATAGCACGAATATAGACAACAGTCTATTTGTTGCATCAAACGTTAAGAAAGGTCTGATATGACAGTGTCTGCGCAGCTCTAGAAAATTCGCCTTGCAAAGCATGTTAATGTGATTTTCAATAGTTAGTGTTCTATCCAAGCACCCAGGTTTCGCACTGTTTGAGCAAAATCAATCTGTATACAATGACATCCTTTTTGAAGGACATAAGACAATGACATGCTTTTGTATGACATAAGATAATGACATGATTGTGTAGGACATAAGACATTAAAATAATTAAGTAGCATTACAAGAACATCAGACAATGACATCAATTAGTAGGCATTTTGAACTAGAGACAACGGCGTTCTCATCTAGCGTGACAGGCGTAAAGGGCGTTCTCATCTAGCGTGACAGGCGTAAAGGGCGTTCTCATCTAGCGTGACAGGCGTAAAGGGCGTTCTCTTTAAGCGTTTTAGGCTTAAAGGGCGTTATGAATCAGCATACCAGGCATACAGAGCGCTCTCAATTAGCATATGAGGCGTTAAGGGTGCTCTCTTCAGCTTGCTGGTATTAAGGGCTGGTAGGATATAAACAATATTATCCCTTAAGTCTAACAATGTAGTCATTGATAGAGTCTAGTAATACAATGAAATTTACATTGTAATAAAGTAAATATTGTTTAGGTGCTCATTAAGACGAAAAATACCACTGAATATCTTATAAGTTGTTCCTCTAAAACTATTGCAAACTAAATCTTTCTAAGATAGCAGTGATATTATGGTGAATTTTGTGCTGGGAGATTTGAAGAGTGGGGGAGGGAACTCTTGGCTGTTAAGGGCGGGAAATGAGCAGCTTTCAGGGCCAGCGTCATTTCCGGTCCATTGATCCCAGGAAGATCGGTATCGTGGACACATTTCTAGGGCGGATTCATTTTGAGACGTTTCATTTGAATGTGTGTCGATTCTGCATTTGGAGCAGCGAGTATTTCCATAGATCCATCTTAGTGTGTAGATGATCAATCAACCGATGTTTGAACGAGTGTTCATTAGACATATACGATTTAAATATAACTGGAGTTTGTACTTGACAAACGATAAATTCTCAGGCCGATTCCATCCTTGGCAGCGGGAGACACAGGGTTGACAATGTGAACATGGATCACGAGTCAATTACAGCCCTCGGAGGGTCCTCAAATGGAGGATTTTTTTTTACTGCCTTCACTACACCCATACACACTGAGTTTGTATAAGATCAGCTTTGGGTTGTGCTGCATGGGGGCAGTATAGAGCAGTATGGGGCACTGGAGGGCAGAAGGACGCATTATGGAAAAAAGTTGACAGAAGGGGTCAACATGATCCATAAGGGGGGGGGCAGTCTTTTGCAGAAGGGGACATGGAGGGACAGGGTCAGTTAATTGAGATCTGTTTTATTCCAGCATACATGTAAGTGGAGCAACAAGATATAAACACAATTAGAGAACAACCACATCTGAGACAACACTATTCAATCCAACCACACTCACGCCAACCACATCTGAGACAACCACATTCATTCCAACCATATTTGACACAAGCACATTAAATCCAACCACATCTGAGACAACTACATTCAATCCAACCATATTTGACACAAGCACATCAAATCCAACCATATCTGAGACAAGCACATTCATTCCAACCATATTTGACACAAGCACATCAAATCCAACCACATCTGAGACAAGCACATTCAAACAATCTGAGAAAATAAACTCTAAATCTAAACGATACGTAAGACAACTGAGTCTCCAGACAACGCTAGCTGTGAATTAACCCTTGGCGACATGCCAACTACAACGGAGAAAATCCACAGAGGCTAAAAGAAAAGTCCAACCAATGAAAGCTCGCCCTGTAACAGCGCTCGTATGGTAAGACAGCAGACAGCAGACAGCAGACAGCGGCCCATGAAAAAATATTCTGATGGTCCGGTTCTTTGAATAGATTGATGGTCGATGTCAGGACCAACACGTCAGTCAGCACCCAAAGATATGAGTCTAGCAAATATAGTCTCGTTCCGTTCCATGTAATCTGGCGTCTTCACTCCGGCGTCAAGGGAGTCAATATTTGATGGCGATTCATTCGGCGACCTCACTCCCTTTTGGGGTTTCCTGATCAACAGCATTGGTCAACAATGAAGATCTCTCAACGCGGGTCGAACTGCTCGGGTGGTGGTCTTTAGTACAACGTTAGTGTGTTATAGGAACTCATGAAAATATTTAATTAAATCATTCTCAAGTCATGTTTGTGACATATAGTGACATCATGTGAGGGATATATATTTTGAAATTGTAAAAGGACATCATATAAAGGGATATTATGACAGTGACATATACAGTGACATGACAATAACATATTTTGACATCATGAGGGTAGGATTTATAGAAGAAATGAAATATATCTTGACATCATAACAATTTTATAATGTACTAGCCAATCTACCCGCCGTTGCTCCAGTTTAAACTTGGAAAAAATGTCTAACCGCAAAACATGGACTGCATTTACAGTATAACAGCGAAGCATAGACTACATCTGCAGTATAAAAGCAAATATATACTCTACATCTGATTCAACGGTATTTCAGGGTACATTTATCGAGTATTGTATTATGGATCGTAAGCATCGATTATGAAAACAGACTCGATACTGGATTTATCAAAAGAAAATCGATTCATAAATATGAGGAGAGAACATTCATTTTTGAGAGCGTAAGCCCAATGATGGGAGGGTGGCCAAAAGATGGCAACGGCAGCTCTCTTCATACATCACACCCATCGACCATGCCACACAACAGTACTCCGCCTTATTCCTAATGGGTTTTGTCATTTTCTTTAGTTTGAGTATACATTTTTTTGACAACCTATCAGAAACAAGCACACAAATATCAAAACACATTAACCTATGAACAGCACACACTCTTATCAACAACACGCTGACCTATAAACAACACACCCACAAGTATCAACAAAACACTGACCTCGGAACAATACACACACGTGTCAACAACACGCTGACCTATGAACAACACACACAAGTATCAAAAACACGCTGACCTTGGAACAATACACACATGAATTTGCAACAAACTGATCTAGGAACAATACACACACGTATCAACAACACACTGACCTATGAACAACACACACACGTATCAACAACACACTGATCTAGGAACAATACACACACGTATAAACAACACACTGACCTATGAACAACACACACACGTATCAACAACACACTGACCTAGGAACAATATACACACGTATGAACAACACACTGACCTATGAACAACACACACATGTATCAACAACACACTGACCTATGAACAACACACACATGTATCAACAACACACTGACCTATGAACAACACACACACGTATCAACAACACAATGACCTTTGAACAACACACACACGTATCAACAGCACAATGACCTTTGAACAACACACACATGTATCAACAACACTCTGAACTATGAACAACACACACATGTATCAACAACACTCTGAACTATGAACAACACACACAAGTATCAACAACACTCTGAACTATGAACAACACACACACGTATCAACAACACGCTGACCTATGAACAACACATACAAGTATCAACAAGACAGTATTGTAAACAAACCAATTTAACAACAGATAGGCAGTAACGTCACACAAACCGATCATTGCCGCACAGACCTATAAATACACAGATTTATAATCACACACATACTTTTGATTATACCCATACCCATAAACGAGCATACCTATAAACACACAGACTTATAAACTCAAACATAGAACTACACATACATGTAAAATAGAGACTTTAATTTTACACACACCTATAAACACACATACCCAGTGTTTCTTTCAGACTCCCCCCGTGGGGGAGCATTTAAGATTTTCGGGGGTAGGGGGCAGTGCCAGTTGCCAATGGGAAGTGACCAGAAGCGTAGCTAAGGGGTGGCAGATGGGGCTTACTTCCCGGGTCGCTAAACTAGCGGGGGCACCAAAACTGGCTTTGATGGTTGAAAATAATTAGTTTCAGTGGGGTCGCATACAAATAAATCATGTCCCTTGACTCTAGTTACGCCCTTGCCAGTGGCGTAAAAATGGGAAGGGTGAGGTTGTTCACCCAGGTGTCACTTTTCCTTTATGTGGAGGTGCGGGATTTTCGGACAACTGCAGAGTTTATATGGTAAAAGAGAAAGCGACAAAAATATTTGGCCCCCATGGTGGCACTAATAGTAGCTTGTTTTATTTATATAAATAAAAACAAAACAAAGATAATAATGATAAACTCAGCCAACCAAAAGCATATCTCTCTGGTAGGCAATGCACTGGAAGAAGTGGAGGCCTTCACATTCTTTGACTTCGCCATTGACTTAAACGGTGGATCTGAAGGGAAAGTCAGGGATAGAATTGGAAAGGCTAGGTCAGCATTTGGCTAGTAAAGAAAATATGGAGATAAAAGGAGCAGACTCAAAACCAAAGTCAGAATTTTTAACACAAATGTCAAAACAGTCCTACTCTATGGAGCCGAAACTTGGAGAACAATAGCGGGCATTACGCATAAATTACAAACCTTGATAAACACTTGCCTTAGAAAGATCCTGAAGATCAAATTGCCAAACACCATCATTAACAAAGACTTACTAGATACCAGGAGCCCATTGCTGAAGACATCATAAGAAAAAGGTGGATGTGGATAAGGCACACTGTCCTCAAACCCCCAGATAATATCACCAGACAATCCCTAACATGAAATTTACAGGGAAAAAGAAAAAGAGGAAGCCCTAAAAATACACGAAGACGCGAGCTAGAGGCAGACACACAAAGTATGAGAAATACATGGAAGCAACTGGAAAGGAACGCGCAGGACACAGATAAATGGGAAATGCTCGTAGACGCCCTATTCTTAAGACGGGGTAAAAGGCATAAGTAAGTAAGTAACGTAAGTAATTAAGTTGAGTCTTCAGCGGTGGAGGTGTCTGGGAGCCTTCTCTCCAAAATTTTTCTTTATAATTTCAAAATCAAGAGGTGCATTTTAAAGTATTGTTGATTGTTGTTCATAGTTTCTATTAGACTTTTTGATCGGGGAAGGGCATTTTTAAGGGTCTGGGGAGGCATTTTGGTGACAGTGTCATATATAAACTGAATTCACTTTAGTTGTGGAGGGTCTCAGGGCAATAATTTAACACAAGATTATATTCAACCCTATAATTTAACAATGATCAGCGTGAGGGAAGGGGTGTAGAAATTGAGGGTGCTGAAGACAGTCGCGCACATTCTAATTTCAGGGGTGGACTTTGGCGCATACTTGATGAATTCAGTGATTCTTTCAGAGCATTTTGAGGGAACATTTACAACTTTCGCGTTGAAATGGCCCAAATGAGCCATACTAATGATAAGATACAACTTTCGTGTTGAAATGGCCCAAATGAGCCATACTAATGATAAGATACAACTTTCGTGTTGAAATGGCCCAAATGAGCCATACTAATGATAAGATACAACTTTCGTGTTGAAATGGCCCAAATGAGCCATACTAATGATAAGATACAACTTTCGTGTTGAAATGGCCCAAATGAGCCATACTAATGATAAGATACAACTTTCGTGTTGAAATGGCCCAAATGAGCCATACTAATGATAAGATACAACTTTCGCGTTGAAATGGCCCAAATGAGCCATACTAATGATAAGATACAACTTTACGTTGAAATGGCCCAAATGAGCCATACTAATGATAAGATAAAACTTTCGCGTTGAAATGGCCCAAATGAGCCATACTAATGATAAGAATCAACTTTCGTGTTGAAATGGCCCAAACGAGCCATACTAATGATAAGATACAACTTTCACGTTGAAATGGTCCAAATGAGCCATACTAATGATAAGATACAACTTTCGCGTTAAATGGCCCAAATGAGCCATACTAATGATAAGATATAACTTTCGCGTTGAAATGGCCCAAATGAGCCATACTAATGATAAGATACAACTTTCGCGTTGAAATGGCCCAAATCAGCCATACTAATGATAAGATACAACTTTCACGTTGAAATGGCCCAAATGAGCCATACTAATGATAAGATACAACTTTCGCGTTGAAATGGCCCAAATGAGCCATACTAATGATAAGATACAACTTTCGCGTTGAAATGGCCCAAATGAGCCATACTAATGATCAGATACAACTTTCGCGTTGAAATGGCCCAAATGAGCCATACTAATGATAAGATACAACATTCGCGTTGAAATGGCCCAAATGAGCCATACTAATGATAAGATACAACTTTCGCGTTGAAATGGCCCAAATGAGCCATACTAATGATAAGATACAACTTTCGCGTTGAAATGGCCCAAATGAGCCATACTAATGATAAGATACAACTTTAACGCCGCACCAGCGGGACATGCACTCAATTCATTCCAGTTATGGCGCCCTTGAGGGAAGGCATTTTCCCAGCTTGATTTCACCTATTAAATCTTTATACTAGTCCCTAGAAAATTTTTGATAAATTCAAAATGCAAGAATGCATTTTAGGAAATACTTTGATTTAGTTTTGCAACATTCTACAGTCGAAGAGAAACAGAGGAGATGCTAGTTTAAAAAAATCTTCTGTTGTTAGCTTTTTTATAGATTTTCATCTAGAAAAAAAAATGTTACTATTACTTTTTAAAAAAAGTGCAACTCGATGGGACAGTTTGTTTATTATCTGATGTTAAAAAACAAAAGCACTTGGGAATTGAATGAATATGGGCTATATAGATTTGAAACCTCTGATACTGTGGAGACTTTGTCACAAAATTAACACTTTTAAAGAAAACACAATCAAGCGTTTCAATATAATCATTGATGAAATCTGCCCTGTTTTTATGCGACCGTTACTAATCATTACTAAAATCTGCCCCGTGTGTATGCGACCGCTAATTCTTAATTTAAAAAAAAATATCTCTCATTTTTTTAAAGTATTAATGGAATGGTTTACATGTATAATTATGCCAATAAAAATATTTTTAAAGCCTAATTGCCATCATACAATTATAATTAACACCTATCCCTACATTATAAGTAATATATATATATATATATATATATATATATATATATATATATATAAGAATGAGCTAGAGTCACATAACGCCAAAAGGGAGATACTAATTAAGTAGGTTCGGATTCCTAAAAACAATCATAGTTATTTTCTATTAATTTACAGAAAATCGAATAAATTTAAATGCGCAAAAATATTTAAATCCACTTATATTTTAGAAAACGTTTAAGAATTATAATTATTATAAATTACAAATACATTTAAAGTATCATCTAAGGAACTATTTTAAGAATTTTATATGTGTTTAAGTTATGAAAAAAAAATCATTATCAAAGAATTACACCATAATCACATTTATCGGGAAAACCCAAACATCAGTCGTTTTTAGTGCGTCTTTTAGTGCGTTGTTAACATTGCGAAATAAAATTTTAAATTAATTTGTTCTAAATAATCATGCAAATGACGCCATAGCGCTAATACCTTATTTCTCCAAAACTCTTAGGTTTCTTTAAATTTAATAACCGCGAGTGACAAAAATGATATTGTATTTTCCCTTCTTAAGAGTAAAAATAATAAATACAATTAATTGCTTTTTAAATTGTTAATAGAACACACACACATTTCTGCTGTGTATATTAACATTAAAAAAATGTGCCTTTTTTTATTCCAAAAATTTACATTTATTAAAATTCTAACGTAATAAAAACTAACCTTTCAATATAATTACAATAAGAAAATGCGGTTTAAGTCAAACAGTGCAGTGCAACTCCATAGCCAAATAGCATTGACTAATCCACTTACAACAAAACAAAAAAGGACGAACCATATGAAGTGTACATTATTCTAGTTTGGGTATGGAAGGGACTACATTCCCGTGGAAGATTTTTCTAAAGTTATTTAAATCTGGGTGGGGGAGGGGATGGTTTACTTTGCCCCCGGCAGCACAAGATAGCCTACATCTCAAAATAAAGGAATGAATTTGATAAATAATTAACCTTTTTGGGAACATACATTTCAGAGGTTGGAAATAGGATGTGTACAATTTCACGTGGATGACATCATAGTTAACTCCTATGGTATTACATATGTGAAAAAATAGATGTTACTCTCTCTTTTCACAAATATACTTATGTTCACCAATTAAGAAGATCAACGGCGTTAACAAATCTTGGGTACATTTATATAAGTATAACCATGAGTATCAAAACCTAATCATTTTACACACTTGAAAAATTAATTTTAAAAAATAGGGATGAGTTAATATTTACTTTCCAAAAATTAAAATACATTTTTGTTTTTAATTTGCAAAAAGTAAAGAGATTTGTATTTTATGAGATTAAACATTTAAATTTAAAAAAAAAACAAGACTCAAATCTGTTATAGAGGTGGAAAAAGGTTGCGCAATTCTTCTTTAGATAAAAGAATTCTCTGTTTTACGATTTTCTGATAATATATAATTTTTTTTTAAAAAGGCAAAAAATGTGTTTAAATTTTTGCTGAAGATATCAATATATATCGAATTCCTATAATATAAAATATTTTTATATCATATATATAGAGAGAGTTTTGGGTGTTAATTTAAGGCAAGTTTTTAAAAACATTTTTAGAGAAAAAAAGTTGTAATTCAAGGGCACGAAAAGGGGTCAATCAAACGTAGTATAATTGTCCCTCAATTAACTTCTTTAGTGACAAAAGTGAAATAAATTAGTCATAATTGAGACTGTGTCATTTAATGTCATGTTTAGAGGGGGGTCAAAGTAGTTTCGGAGCGTGAAAAGGAGTAGGGTAGGCCTATAATATATAGCAGATAAATTCTTCTCAAAACGTAATAATGTTAGAAACATTATATTATTACATTTGTAAATTTATGAATTGTGACGAGTTTTTGCAATAGCAGTTAGAAATTATCGCATAGGATCTACCATTATTAACCCGATAACATGGGGTCATTTATTCTAGTGCTTTTATAATGAAATATAATTTGAAAATAGATTGTGCGTGTTTAATACTTAGCAAGAACTATCATTATAATTGTAGACCTTCATATTGATGAAAAGGTAGTTTAAGTTATTTACGGATGGTCCATTCATAATTCATTACATCAAATAATTTTAAAGCAATTTTTGATCCCCCCCCCTTGTCCACAACTGTCCAACTTTCAATGACACCCCCTCCCCCCCCCAAAAAAAAGGAATTATATTATAAATAAATTTATAAATACTTTTTACTTTGTGCTGATCTATTTTAATGACACACAATTGTATGAAAAATATTTTATTACATCTTTAGTGTGACAATCAACAAGTTAAAAAGTTTTTACACGTAAATTTTATAATGCAGAATCAATTGAAAGTTTGTTAAATGTCATTGTTTGTGGTATAAATATGATTATTGTCAATAAAGCTGACAGTTATAGTATAGTTTGTAGCTGCTATCATCTTCCCATGGAGTAGCCAGGTTTGCTCTATCGTAACAATGGGCATCAGGGACATCATTTTTGTAGGGTAGGGGGGCAATTGCCCCCCCCCCCACTATTTGCAGGTTTTATTTAAATTACTATGTACTGTGGCGCCTCCAGTAATACAACTTATATATATATATATATATATATATATATATATATATATTTATATATATATATGGATCATCAAATACATCGAAGGTAGCGATATTTCAGAGATTCAACTAATTGTAATCGGTGAAAGGCACCATATACTATTCTTTTTAAAACTTTTTTAAAATAACAATTTAATCTGTTTTAATTAAAAGATATTTAATCGTAATACTGTGGTACACATTTTGCACCAGAAGGGGGGTACTTGACTATCACTGAAGAGGTAATCCCCCCGCCCCCCCCCCCCCCCCCCCNGGAGAGCTCGCTGAAGGAAACACTGCACATACTTATAAATACACATATCTATAAACACAAACTTATAAACACACATACCTATAAATTACTATGAAAATTTATAAAACACTCATGTATAAACACAGACATATCATGAAATAGATAGTTTACACTTTATACACTCACAACAGGCACAGTTAGTTTACACTTTATACACTCACAACAAGCACAGTTAGTTTACACTTTATACACTCACAACAGGCACATTTAGTTTACACTTTATACACTCACAACAAGCACATTTAGTTTACACTTTATACATTCACAACAAGCACAGATAGTTTACACTTTATACACTCACAACAAGCACATATAGTTTACACTTTATACACTCACAACAAGCACAGTTAGTTTACACTTTATACACTCACAACAAGCACAGTTAGTTTACACTTTATACACTCACAACAGGCACAGTTAGTTTACACTTTATACACTCATAACAAGCACAGTTAGTTTACACTTTATACACTCACAAACAAGCACAGTTAAATTACACTTTATAGACTCACAACAGGTACAGTTAGTTTACACTTTATACCCTCACAACAGGTACAGTTATTTTACACTTTATACACTCACAACAGGCACAGTTAGTTTATACTTTATACCCTCACAACAGGTACAGTTAGTTTACACGTTATACCCTCACAACAGGTACAGTTAGTTTACACTGTATATTATACGTATTATACTGAAAAACAAGTACAGAAAGATTAGAAAGTGATACTTACACCCGAGCATCATTGCAAAGATTGAAAATATTTTTTCCATGTTTGTGTTTGGAGCTATATTTCCAAATCCAATGCTGGTCAGACTGGTAAATGTGAAGTAAAGTGCTGTGATATACTTGGACTTGATTGTGGGACCTGACATGGAGTCGTTTGGGTAAAAGTACATCTCTGTCTGATTGGCTAGAGTATCCAACCAACTGTAATAACGATATGTTACGATTAATTAAAACATAAGACGAAGAAGAAATGGGAGGGCTGGAGATCACAGGAAGAAATTAACCTGAAGAGATTTTTAATGATTTTGAAAGATATTTAGAGAGAGCGTCAATAGATCGAGTGAGTTTGAATCTATAGGATAGCATTTGGAGTCGTTACATTGTAATATTTAAGACTTAATTTAGAGCCACTTAGTAGTGTTGACTTATTTAGTGTTATGATACTACGTGTAACATAAATAGGCGAACTTTGAGCACTTTTGCGTTTTTATGTGGGTTTTAACATAAATCAATTGTTCTACTTAATTTGTTTAAAATAAATAACCTGTTTTACTAAAATGTTTAAGATAAATCAATTGTTCTTCTTAATTACTTAATAGCTACCATAACAAAAAACTAATAATGCATTTTTCCAAAATATCTCAATGGTTTTAATACCTTTGCTTGCGAGGTATATGGCACTTAAAAGCGAGGATAATGTCAGTTCTTGTTGGTCTTCTGTCAGAGATAAGCGTGGCTCAAGTCATTGATCTATGTGGCTCATGTAGAGCTCTGCCCGGCTCAATAGAAGCCATTTAAACTGGTGCCAAGTTTATATTACCTGATCGGTGCATGGAGTTGTGGTCTCTCCATTGTGGCAATGGCATAGAAAATGCAAGCTAGCCAATGGCCTATCAAGGTGAAGGTCACCATCAAAAGCAACAACACAGCAGATCCATACTCCGCAAATGCTTCAATTCTACGTATGACACGCAGGAGCCTAAGTAGACGGGCAGTCTTGAGGACACCTGTTACCGTCATGGTCTGAAACAATCGTAAGTTGTAAGTGTTTTGTCAGTATGTTTATGATAGAAACAGCCATGAGATTCTAACATGTCCATCAGGGTCTGAAACAATCTAGGATGTAGTCAGTTAGTGGTCAGTTGGTATCCAGCATGTGGTTAGTTTGGCACTAGTATGCTTCAGTATGTCGTCACTATGTGGTCAGTATTTATCAGTATGTGGTAACTATGTGGTCACTATGTAGCCAGCGTAAGGTAGTATGTGATCAGCATAAGGCCAGCATGTAATTAGGTTTGAACGCACTGTCCTAATTTGCAAACAACTATGACCATCATGGTCAGAAGAATATGGATGTCATCAGACAATGGTTAGTATTCGTCAGTCTGCGGTCAGTACATGGTCAGTATGTGGTCAGTATTAGTCCATATGTGTCAGTATGTAGTCACTATTTTTCAGTATGAGTCAGTATGTGGTATTTTCGTGGTCAATGTGTGGTCACTATGTAGTCAGTATGATTCAATATGTGGTCAGTATGTTGTTAATATTTGTCAGTATGTAATCGATATGTGGTCAGTATTTGGTCAGAAATATAGGCAGAGAATAGCACAGGTGTGATTATACAGGTAGATATGTCATATAGATTAGATAGTGTCATAGATATCATATCATAGATCACAATCCAAAAGCACATGTCAAAGAACACATGAATCATAAGTACCTAGGATAGATCCAGTGCCGTATAGGACATACTATATAAAAATACCTAGTATAAATCCCGTGTCATATAAGACATATAATAGATCCAATGCCATATAAGACATGTCATTAAGTGACTAGGATAGATTCCAGGTCATTTAACACATTAAAATTTCATGAATCGATTGTTAGTAGGTAATATTTTTAACAATATGATAACATACAGACAAAGCGAATAGTCATAGAGCACATGTGATAGAACACATTACACAGTGTACACGCCACAGTGTATATGTCACAATGTACATGTAAGAGGACACATTTTATAATACATTTCTTAAGTAACAATTTAAAGCTCTTGTTATGAAATAATGTCTTAGAATTTAGAGTAAAGAGCGCATTTCAAAATGAGCATTTCAGGGCAAACCTATTATCGGTAGACTTTTGTGTCAATAAGTGTCTATTGTTTGGGGCACAGTCTAGGTGATCAATAAGTGTCAATTGTTTGGGGCACAGTCTAGGTGATCAATAAGTGTCAATTGTTTGGGGCACAGTCTAGGTGATCAATAAGTGACAATTGTTTGGGGCACAATCTAGGTGATCAATAAGTGTCAATTGTTTGGGGCACAGTCTAGGTGATCAATAAGTGTCAATTGTTTGGGGCACAGTCTAGGTGATCAATAAGTGTCTATTGTTTGGGGCACAGTCTAGGTGATCAATAAGTGTCAATTGTTTGGGACACAGTCTAGGTGATCAATAAGTGTCTATTGTTTGGGGCACAGTCTAGATGATCAATAAGTGTCTGTTGTTTGGGGCACAATCTAGGTGATAAATTAGTGTCTATTGTTTGGGGCACAATCTAGGTGATCAATAAGTGTCTATTGTTTGGGGCAAAATCTAGGTGATCAATAAGTGTCTATTGTTTGGGGCACAATCTAGGTGATCAATAAGTGTCTATTGTTTGGGGCACAATCTAGGTGATCAATAAATGTCTATTGTTTGGGGCACAATCTAGGTGATCAATAAGTGTCTATTGTTTGGGGCACAATCTAGGTGATCAATAAGTGTCTATTGTTTGGGGCACAGTCTAGGTGATCAATAAGTGTCTATTGTTTGGGGCACAGTCTAGGTGATCAATAAGTGTCAATTGTTTGGGGGACAATCTAGGTGATCAATAAGTGTCTATTGTTTGGGGCACCGTCTAGGTGATCAATAAGTGTCTATTGTTTGGGGCACAATCTAGGTGATCAATAAGTGTCTATTGTTTGGGGCACAGTCTAGGTGATCATTAAGTGTCTATTGTTTGGGGCACAATCTAGGTGATCAATAAGTGTCTATTGTTTGGGGCACAGTCTAAGTGATCAATAAGTGTCTATTGTTTGGGGCACAGTCTAGGTGATCAATAAGTGTCTATTGTTTGGGGCACCGTCTAGGTGATCAATAAGTGTCAATTGTTTGGGGCACAATCTAAGTGATCAATAAGTGTCTATTGTTTGGGGCACAGTCTAGGTGATCAATAAGTGTCTATTGTTTGGGACACAGTCTAGGTGATCAATAAGTGTCTGTTGTTTGGGGCACAATCTAGGTGATAAATAAGTGTCTATTGTTTGGAGCACAATCTAGGTGATCAATAAGTGTCTATTGTTTGGGGCACAGTCTAGGTGATCAATAAGTGTCTATTGTTTGGGGCACAGTCTAGGTGATCAATAAGTGTCTATTGTTTGGGGCACAATCTAGGTGATCAATAAGTGTCTGTTGTTTGGGGCACAATCTAGGTGATCAATAAGTGTCTATTGTTTGGGGCACAGTCTAGGTGATCAATAAGTGTCTATTGTTTTGTATCGTGTTAGGGAATTTAATTATTGTTTTCATTGTTGACATCTAAATAAGAAGTTCTACTGAAACATCCTATAACCCCCCACCCCCCAAGTCCCCGAAATAATAAATAAATAAATAAAATAAGCCCCCCCCCCTCGTCGCACATCGATCATGGTCACTTAGACACCGTCCATCATGGTCACTTAGACGCCGTCCATCATGGTCACTTAGACGCCGTCCATCATGGTCACTTAGACGCCGTCCATCATGGTCACTTAGACGCTGTCCATTATGGTCACTTGGACGCCGTCCATCATATTCACTTAGACGCCGGCCATCATGATCACTTAGACGCCGTCCATTATGGTCACTTAGACGCCGTCCATCATGGTCACTTAGACGCTGTCCATTATGGTCACTTGGACGCCGTCCATCATATTCACTTAGACGCCGGCCATCATGATCACTTAGACGCCGTCCATCATGGTGACTTAGACGCCGTCCATCATGGTCACTTAGACGCC
>CAXITT010000290.1:957518-972039 GCA_964033795.1 Lymnaea stagnalis
AGATGATGAAATAAAAATGAGAGAGAGAGACACGGAGAGAGAGAGAGAGAAAAAGAAAGAAAAAGAGAGAGAGAGAGAGAGAGAGAGAGAGAGAGAGAGAGAGAGAGAGAGAGAGAGAGAGCGAGAGAGAGGGAGAGAAATATAGAATGATTGAGAATGAAAGAGAAAGAAAGAAGAAGAGAAAATGGAGCTAGAAACAGAGAGAGCAAGCGAGCGAGAGAGAGAGATAGAGAGCGTGAGAGAGATAGAATAGATAGAGAGAGAGAGAGAGTGGATGAACAGAAAAGATGGATGATATTATCCGACCAACTGACTGTGACCATGGAGCCGTGAAATAGGATTAACTTGTGGCGTCCTCTAGACGCGTCCAATTGTGATAGTGTAGTCATGTTGTGATAGTGTAGTCATGTTGTGATAGTGTAGTCATGTTGTGATGGTGTAGTCATGTTGTGATGGTGTAGTCATGTTGTGATGGTGTTGTCATGTTGTGATGGTGTAGTCATGTTGTGATAGTGTAGACCAATTTTTTTTTATTTACCAAGATTTGGTCAGATTATTTCCCAAGATTACCCACGATCATGAAAATATTTATAAGAGTTTTTTTTTTTTTTTTTTTTTAAATAATCTTGGGAATTTTTTTTTTAATAAGTGTGTTTTGGCCCTGAATGGGGTAGTGAATTCCCAAGATTTTGGGAAATTTTCCAAGGTGTGGCAGCCCTGGTGTAGTCATGTTGTGATGGTGTAGTTATGTTGTGATAGTGTAGTCATGTTGTCATGGTGTAGTCATGTTGTGATAGTGTAGTCAGTTGTGATAGTGTAGTCATGTTGTAATAGTGTAGTTATGTTGTGATAGTGTTGTTATGTTGTGATAGTGTAATCATGTTGTGATAGTGTAGTCATGTTGTGATAGTGTAGTCATGTTGTGATAGTGTAGTCATGTTGTGATGGTGTAGTCATGTTGTGATGGTGTAGTCATGTTGTGATGGTGTAGTCATGTTGTGATGGTGTAGTCATGTTGTGATAGTGTAGTCATGTTGTGATAGTGTAGTCATGTTGTGATAGTGTAGTCATGTTGTGATAGTGTAGTCATGTTGTGATGGTGTAGTCATGTTGTGATGGTGTAGTCATGTTGTGATGGTGTTGTCATGTTGTGATGGTGTAGTCATGTTGTGATAGTGTAGACCAATTTTTTTTTATTTACCAAGATTTGGTCAGATTATTTCCCAAGATTACCCACGATCATGAAAATATTTATAAGAGTTTTTTTTTTTTTTTTATAAATAATCTTGGGAATTTTTTTTTTAAAAAGTGAGTTTTGGCCCTGAATGGGGTAGTGAATTCCCAAGATTTTGGGAAATTTTCCAAGGTGTGGCAGCCCTGGTGTAGTCATGTTGTGATGGTGTAGTTATGTTGTGATAGTGTAGTCATGTTGTCATGGTGTAGTCATGTTGTGATAGTGTAGTCAGTTGTGATAGTGTAGTCATGTTGTAATAGTGTAGTTATGTTGTGATAGTGTTGTTATGTTGTGATAGTGTAATCATGTTGTGATAGTGTAGTCATGTTGTGATAGTGTAGTCATGTTGTGATAGTGTAGTCATGTAGTGATAGTGTAGTCATGTTCTTATAGTGTATTCCTGTTCTGATAGTGTAGTCATGTTGTGATGGTGTAGTCATGTTGTGATGGTGTAGTCATGTTGTGATAGTGTAGTCATGTTGTGATAGTGTAGTCATGTTGTGATAGTGTAGTCATGTTGTGATAGTGTAGTCATGTTGTGATGGTGTAGTCATGTTGTGATAGTGTAGTTATGTTCTGATAGTGTAGTCATGTTGTGTAGTGTAGTCATGTTGTGATGGTGTAGTCATGTTGTGATATCTAGTCATGTTGTGATAGTGTAGTTATGTTGTGATAGTGTAGTTATGTTGTGATAGTGTAGTTATGTTGTGATAGTGTAGTTATGTTGTGATGGTGTAGTCATGTTGTGTTAGTGTAGTCATGTTGTGAAAGTTGAGTTCTGTTATGTTGCTACTAGACAGGTCCATTTGTTATAATTGAGTTGTTATGTTGCTACTAGACAGGTCCATTTGTTATAATTGAGTTGTTATGTTGCTACTAGACAGGTCCAGTTGTTATAATTGACTTGTTATGTTGAGGTCCAGTTGTTATAATTGAGTTGTTATGTTGCTACTAGACAGGTCCGGTTGTTATAATTGAGTTGTTATGTTGCTACTAGACAGCTCCAGTTGTTATAATTGACTTGTTATGTTGCTACTAGACAGGTCCAGTTGTTATAATTGACTTGTTATGTTGAGGTCCAGTTGTTATAATTGAGTTGTTATGTTGCTACTAGACAGGTCCATTTGTTATAATTGAGTTGTTATGTTGCTACTAGACAGGTCCGGTTGTTATAATTGAGTTGTTATGTTGCTACTAGACAGCTCCAGTTGTTATAATTGACTTGTTATGTTGAGGTCCAGTTGTTATAATTGACTTGTTATGTTGCTGCTAGACAGGTCCAGTTGTTATAATTGACTTGTTATGTTGAGGTCCAGTTGTTATAATTGAGTTGTTATGTTGCTACTAGACAGGTCCATTTGTTATAATTGAGTTGTTATGTTGCTACTAGTCAGTTCCAGTTGTTATAATTGAGTTGTTATGTTGCTACTAGACAGGTCCAGTTGTTATAATTGACTTGTTATGTTGAGGTCCAGTTGTTATAATTGAGTTGTTATGTTGCTACTAGACAGGTCCATTTGTTATAATTGAGTTGTTATGTTGCTACTAGACAGGTCCAGTTGTTATAATTGACTTGTTATGTTGAGGTCCAGTTGTTATAATTGAGTTGTTATGTTACTACTAGACAGGTCCGGTTGTTATAATTGAGTTGTTATGTTGCTACTAGACAGCTCCAGTTGTTATAATTGACTTGTTATGTTGAGGTCCAGTTATTATAATTGAGTTGTTATGTTGCTACTAGACAGGTCCAGTTGTTATAATTGAGTTGTTATGTTGCTACTAGACCGGTCCAGTTGTTATAATTGATTTGTTATGTTGAGGTCCAGTTGTTATAATTGAGTTGTTATGTTGCTACTAGACAGCTCCAGTTGTTATAATTGACTTGTTATGTTGAGGTCCAGTTGTTATAATTGAGTTGTTATGTTGCTACTAGACAGGTCCATTTGTTATAATTGACTTTTTATGTTGAGGTCCAGTTGTTATAATTGAGTTGTTATGATGCTACTAGACAGGTCCAGTTGTTATAATTGACTTGTTATGTTGAGGTCCAGTTGTTATAATTGAGTTGTTATGTTGCTACTAGACAGGTCCATTTGTTATAATTGAGTTGTTATGTTGCTACTAGACAGGTCCAGTTTTTATAATTGAGTTGTTATGTTGCTACTAGACAGGTCCAGTTGTTATAATTGACTTGTTATGTTGAGGTCCAGTTGTGATAATTGAGTTGTTATGCTGAGGTCCAGTTGAGCTAGTTAAGTTCTGTTGACCTAAAGTCAGTGTTGAAATTTTGTCATCCTTGATACTTCTGATACTAAAACATATTTTGATACTCCTGTTGTTGATATTGTTGATATTCATTAGATCAAGATACGTCATCTGGTAAGAATCCCACCTTGGCCTTTACCTAGCAATCACACGTTCACTTCTTTTAAACAATTGGACTTGGATTTTTTCTAGTGCAATAGCAAACATAAATTGTATGTTTTTTTATAGAATCGATCTTAGCTCAACCCTTAGCCCCAGGTCTAGCCTGATCTTTTACATGTCCTAATGAGACATTTATCAACCCTTGTACAATGTGTCCTAATGAGACATATATCAACCCTTGTACAACATTTCCTAATGAGACACATATCAACCCTTGTACAACATGTCCTAATGAGACATATATCAACCCTTGTAAAATGTGTCCTAATGAGACATGTATGAACCCTTGTACAATGTGTCCTAATGAACCTATATCAACCCTTGTACAATGTGTACTAATGAGACATATATCAACCCTTTTACAATGTGTCATTATGAGACATATATCAACCCTTGTACAATTTGTACTAATATGAGACATATATCAATCCTTGTACAAAGTTTTCTAATTAGACATATATCAACCCTTGTACAATGTGTCCTAATGAGACATATTTCAACCCTTGTACATTGTCCCAATTACTGTCTCGTTCTTCATCTCGTGATAGTTCGCATGACTGCCCCACCGTCAACAAGCAAATGTACTGACATAATCTGCTTACTCAACGTCTGCTTCATTTAAGGGTATCGATACTTTATAGAAGGTATCGCTACTTCAGAAACTCCAGGCCTATATGAAGTGTAACGATTCGTATAATAAGTCGACTATCTACGATAGATTTGTCGTGCTTTACAAAAGTTGTGATACCTTTTACAACCGCTATCGCAAACATTTACACTGCTACGGTACTTTAAAATTCCCTCCATTATTTTTGTTTTATACTTGCAATTTATAGATACGTATTTAAATATTTGTTATCAAATATTGATACAAAAAAAATTCTAGTGAAATACAATTAAGCAACACTTTAAGCTTCATTAATGTCCCTCTAGTTTTCGCTATATTTTAAAAAAAGGATCAAAGTAAGAAATAATTTTTATTTAAATTTTGTATAAATAACATTCCATTTAAAGATGCATTAGAGTGACTTCAGGAATAATTCATTGATTTCTCTTCTATGTTTTTATGTTCATTAGTTTGGTAAATACTTGTTATTAAATATAACTTTTTGCCAGTGCTAACTTAAGACCTACGGAGGCCCCATAGGCAGTCGGAATGTCGTCGTCCCCCCTGCCCCCCCCCCCCGGACCTTTTTTTCTCCACCTCTAAAGTTAGGCCATCAATTACTTTGAAGTTTAAGTTTGGTTAACTGTTTTTTTAAATTTTCACATCGGTAGCTATCTGAGTGTGTGGAAGTCCTTTTACACATCAGTAGCTAGCTGAGTGTGTGGAAGTCTTGTTACACATCGATAGCTAGCTGAGTGTGTGGAAGTCTTGTTACACATCGGTAGCTAGCTGAGTGTGGGGAAATCTTGTTAAACATTGATAGCTAGCTGAGTGTGTGGAAGTCTTGTTACACGTCAGTATCTAGCTGAGTGTGTGGAGTTTTGTTATAAATCAGTAGCTAGTTGAGTGTATTAAATATTGTTGAACATCGGTAGCAAGCTGAGTGTGTGGAAGTCTTGTTACACATCAGTATCTAGCTGAGTGTGTGGAGTTTTGTTATAAATCAGTAGCTAGTTGAGTGTGTGGAAGTCTTGCTACACATCGGTAGCTATCTGAGTGTGTGGAAGTCCTTTTACACATCAGTAGCTAGCTGAGTGTGTGGAAGTCTTGTTACACATCGATAGCTAGCTGAGTGTGTGGAAGTCTTGCTACACATAGGTAGCTAGCTGAATGTGTGGAAGTCTTGTTACACATCAGTAGCTAACTGAGTGTGTGGAAGTCTTTTTACACATCGGTAGCTAGCTGAGTGTGTGGAAGTCTTGTTACACATCGATAGCTAGCTGAGTGTGTGGAAGTCTTGTTAAACATCGATAGCTAGCTGGGTGTGTGGAAGACTAGTTACACATCAGTATCTAGCTGAGTGTGTGGAAGTCTTGTTACACATCGGTAGCTAGCTGAGTGTGTGGAGTCTTGTTACAAATCAGTAGCTAGTTGAGTGTGTGGAAGTCTTGTTACACATCGGTTGCTAGCTGAGTGTGTGGAAGTCTTGTTACACATCGATAGCTAGCTGAGTGTGTGGAAGTCTTGTTACACATCATTATCTAGCTGAGTGTGTGGAGTTTTGTTATAAATCAGTAGCTAGTTGAGTGTGTGGAATATTGTTGAACATCGGTAGCAAGCTGAGTGTGTGGAAGTCTTGTTACACATCAGTATCTAGCTGAGTGTGAGGAAGTCTTGTTACACATCGGTGGCTAGCTGAGTGTGTGGAAGTCTTGTTACACATGGGTAGCTAACTGAACGTTAGGAAGTCTTGTTACACATCGGTACCTAGGTAAGTGTGTGGAAATCTTGTTACACATCGGTACCTAGCTGAGTGTGTGGAAGTCTTGTTACACATCAGTATCTAGCTGAGTGTGTTGAGTTTTGTTATAAATCAGTAGCTAGTTGAGTGTGTGGAATATTGTTGAACATCGGTAGCAAGCTGAGTGTGTGGAAGTCTTGTTACACATCAGTATCTAGCTGAGTGTGTGGAGTTTTGTTATAAATCAGTAGCTAGTTGAGTGTGTGGAAGTCTTGTTACACATCGGTAGCTAGCTGAGTGTGTGGAAGTCCTTTTACACATCAGTAGCAGCTGAGTGTGTGGAAGTCTTGTTACACATCGATAGCTAGCTGAGTGTGTGGAAGTCTTGTTACACATAGGTTGCTAGCTGAGTGTGTGGAAGTCTTATTACACTTCAGTATCTAGCTGAGTGTGTGGAGTTTTGTTATAAATCAGTAGCTAGTTGAGTGTGTGGGAGTCGTGTTACACATCGGTAGCTAGCTGAGTGTGTGGAAGTCCTTTTACACATCAGTAGCTAGCTGAGTGTGTGGAAGTTTTGTTACACATCGGTAGCTAGCTGAGTGTGTTGAAGTCTTGTTACACATCGGTAGATAGCTGAGTGTGTGTAAGTCTTGTTACACATCGGTAGCTAGCTGAGTGTGATGAGATCTTGTTACACATCGGTAGCTAGCTGAGTGTGTGGAAGTCTTGTTACACATCGGTAGCTAGCTGAGTGTGTGGAAGTCTTGTTACACATGGGTAGCTAACTGAACGTTAGGAAGTCTTGTTACACATCGGTACCTAGGTAAGTGTGTGGAAATCTTGTTACACATCGGTACCTAGCTGAGTGTGTGGAAGTCTTGTTACTCATCATTAGCTAGCTGAGTGTCTGAAAGTCTTGTTACACATCGGTAGCTAGTTGAGTGTGTGGAAGTCTTGTTACACATTAGTAGCTAGCTGAGTTTGTGGAAGTCTTGTTACACATCGGTAGCTAACTGAGTGTGTGGAAGTCTTTTTACACATCGGTAGCTAGCTGAGTGTGTGGAGGTCTTGTTACACATCGGTAGCTAGCTGAGTGTGTGGAAGTCTTGTTAAACATCGATAGCTAGCTGAGTGTGTGGAAGTCTTGTTACACATCAGTATCTACCTGAGTGTGTGGAGTCTTGTTACAAATCAGTAGCTAGTTGAGTGTGTGGAAGTCTTGTTACACATCGGTAGCTATATGAGTGTGTGGAAGTCCTTTTACACATCAGTAGCTAGCTGAGTGTGTGGAAGTCTTGTTACACATCGATAGCTAGCTGAGTGTGTGGAAGTCTTGTTACACATCGGTAGCTAGCTGAGTGTGTGGAAATCTTGTTAAACATCGATAGCTAGCTGAGTGTGTGGAAGTCTTGTTACACATCAGTATCTAGCTGAGTGTGTTGAGTTTTGTTATAAATCAGTAGCTAGTTGAGTGTGTGGAATATTGTTGAACATCGGTAGCAAGCTGAGTGTGTGGAAGTCTTGTTACACATCAGTACCTAGCTGAGTGTGTGGAGTTTTGTTATAAATCAGTAGCTAGTTGAGTGTGTGGAAGTCTTGTTACACATCGGTAGCTATCTGTGTGTGTGGAAGTCCTTTTACACATCAGTAGCTAGCTGAGTGTGTGGAAGTCTTGTTACACATCGATAGCTAGCTGAGTGTGTGGAAGTGTTGTTACACATAGGTAGCTAGCTAAGTGTGTGGAAGTCTTTAAACACATCAGTAGCTAGCTGAGTGTGTGGAAGTCTTGTTACACATCGGTAGCTAACTGAGTGTGTGAAAGTCTTTTTACTTATCGGTAGCTAGCTGAGTGTGTGGAAGTCTTGTTACACATCGATAGCTAGCTGAGTGTGTGGAAGTCTTGTTAAACATCGATAGCTAGCTGAGTGTGTGGAAGTCTTGTTACACATCAGTATCTAGCTGAGTGTGTGGAAGTCTTGTTACACATCGGTAGCTAGCTGAGTGTGTGGAGTCTTGTTACAAATCAGTAGCTAGTTGAGTGTGTGGAAGTCTTGTTACACATCGGTTACTAGCTGAGTGTGTGGAAGTCTTGTTACACATCGATAGCTAGCTGAGTGTGTGGAAGTCTTGTTACACATAGGTAGCTAGCTGAGTGTGTGTAAGTCTTGTTACACATCAGTATCTAGCTGATTAAACCCGATTTGACGAAATAAGTGTGGTAAATTTAACAAGCAATGCAGTTCTTGATTAAGATAAGCGGTAAGGGGATGTCTTTTTAGATCATCCACTCACAAAATAAGGCGGAACCGCACTATTACGCAATAATTGGGGGCTCATAACATCTTACCACTTTAAATACCAGGGTCGTGTTAAGGCGAGCTTTAGATTCAAGTGTTACAAAATGTCAATTTGAAAAATAAGGTTTTAAGCCCCATGAAAGCATATAGAAAATAATGTGGAACTAACGAACAAACCTACAACAAACAAACATATTTTTAAAAATAATCTGTTGCTTTAAATAGTTTTGCATTAGTAACATGTCATTATCATTGTCAAGGAAGTTTTGGATTAGTAACATGTCATTAGCATTGTCCAGGAAGTTTTGTATTAGTAACATGTCATAATCATTGTCCAGGAAGTTTTGGATTAGTAACATGTCATTATCATTGTCCAGGAAGTTTTGTATTAGTAACATGTCATAATCATTATCCAGGAAGTTTTGTATTAGTATCATGTCACTATCATTGTCCAGGAAGTTGTGTATTAGTAACATGTCATTATCATTGTCCAGGAAGTTTTGTATTAGTAACATGTCATTATCCATGTCCAGGAAGTTTTGGATTAGTAACATGTCATTATCATTGTCCAGGAAGTTTTGTATTAGTAACATGTCATTATCATTGTCCAGGAAGTTTTGGATTAGTAACATGTCATTATCATTGTCCAGGAAGTTTTGGATTAGTAACATGTCATTATCATTTTCCAGGAAGTTTTGTATTAGTAACATGTCATTATCATTGTCCAGGAAGTTTTGGATTAGTAACATGTCATTATCATTGTCCAGGAAGTTTTGGATTAGTAACATGTCATTATCATTGTCCATGAAATGTCCGTGGGCGAAAAGATTTGGCGCCGAATAGACATAGATCACGAACTGATGTGTATGTGTTGTAGTGATAGGAGGCATGTGTGCTGGTAGTAAATGAATGCATATGTGTTGTAATATGAGCGATGTGCTAGCAGTGAATGAATGCATATGTGCTGTAATATGAGGGATGTACTGGCAGTGAATGAAGGTATATGTGTTGTAATATGAGGGATGTATTGGCAGTGAATGGATGCATATGTGCTGTAATATGAGGGATGTACTGGCAGTAAATGAAGGCAAATGTGTTGTAATATGAGGGATGTGTTGGCAGTGAATGGATGCATATGTGCTGTAGTATGAAGGATGTACTTGCAGTGAATGAAGGCATAAATGTTGTAATATGAAGGATGTGCCAGCAGAAAATGAATGATATCAAAATATTCAGGAATTAGAGCTGTCAGTCAATATAAGCCTCTGAGGGAAGGATCACTGTCGGATTTTGATCTGCCTCACACAGTTAGTGTATCTTATTGATGTGTGCCTCACACTGTTAGTGTATCTTATTGATGTGTGCCTCACACAGTTAGTGTATCTTATTGATGTGTGCCTCACACAGTTAGTGTATCTTATTGATGTGTGCCTCACAAAGTTAGTGTATCTTAATGATGTGTGCCTCACACAGTTAGTGTATCTTATTGATGTGTGCCTCACACAGTTAGTGTATCTTATTCATGTGTGCCTCACACAGTTAGTGTATCTTATTGATGTGTGCCTCACACAGTTAGTGTATCTTATTGATGTGTGCCTCACACAGTTAGTGCATGTCATTGATGTGTGTTTCACACAGTTAGTGCGTCTCATTCGTGTGTGCCTCGCACAGTCAGCGCGTCATATTTATGTGTGCCTCACATAGTCAGTGTGTCTCATTGTTGTGTGCTTCACACAGTCATTGCGTCTCGTTGATGTATCAGTTCATGTGTCCTAATGTTATGTCGATATATTGTGTTCAGTACATTGTTTGGAAACGGTTTTTATTACGGTCCGTTCATGGTGTAGACACAATGTAGTTGTGGTCAGTTCATTGTGTAGAAAACATGTAGTTGTAGTCATTTCATTGTGTGGACAACATGTAGATGTGGTCATTTCATTGAGTAAACACCATGTAGATGTGGTCATTTCATTGTGTGGACAACATGTAGATGTGGTAATTTCATTGAGTAGACACCATGTAGATGTGGTCATTTCATTGTGTGGACAACATGTAGATGTGGTCATTTCATTGAGTAAACACCATGTAGATGTGGTCATTTCATTGTGTGGACAACATGTAGATGTGGTCATTTCATTGAGTAGACACCATGTAGATGTGGTCATTTCATTGTGTGGACAACATGTAGAAGTGGTCAGTTCTTTGTGTGGACAACATGCAGTTGACGTTTAAAGCTTAGCATAGCACATAACTTAATCAAAAAACCTTGTTATATGTTATCTTTTTTTGCATACATAACAATATAATATTCCGTACAGACTCTCTGGTGGAACTAATGGACACAATATAACCACGTTTTACTGTACACATATGGTGGAAGTGTTATACACACGTAAATGATACATTTTTCTCTACACATGGTTGAAGCGTCGTAAACTAGTACATGATACATTTTAATGTACACATATCCTGTACGCGACAGAAATTTCTACATGACACACTTTACTGTAAACATATGTGGGGGTTTTTTTTATGGACAAGTGTATACACAGTTAACATTATACCGACCTTATATTCCTATGTTTGAGACATCAAATGACAAGAGACAGTGTTAGATTCAAATCAAAAGTTTTATTTTAATTAATTTTGTTTCAATTGCCTGTGTCAGAACTAAATGTCAAAGGTCACTTAAGAAGCAATATAAAATGTCATGTTAGAAACCAATGTGAAATGTAATGTCAGAACCAAAAGTAAATGAATGTCACAGATCTAACTTGGTATGTGAGAGTCATACATTGACAGATACAAGAAATTGTCTTTATGGATAACATCATTAGGGACACACGATTAAACAATATTGATGTTATATTAGTGCTCCGCACCCTTTTCTACACGCGACACACCTTAGACATTCCCAGATCTCGGCGGCGCACCTTAGACATTCCCAGATCTCGGCGGCGCACCTTAGACATTCCCAGATCTCGGCGGCGCACCTTAGACATTCCCAGATCTCGGCGGCGCACCTTAGACATTCCCAGATCTCGGCGGCGCACCTTAAGCGGCGCACCTTAGACATCCCCAGCTCTCGGCGGCGCACCTTAGACATTCCCAGATCTCGGCGGCGCACCTTAGACATTCCCAGATCTCGGCGGCGCACCTTAGACATTCCCAGATCTCGGCGGCGCACCATAAGTTACACATTACAAGCAATATAGCTGTTGGATATTTTGTTCAAAATCTGATACAGCAACCCAAAGTTCCCTAATACCCTGTTCAAAACACAACCACTGGACATGTTGGTTGAGAACATCCGGTCAAGGACGCATAAACACAAAATTGTTCGACTCCAGAAACATATCCTAAGGCTCCTATCAGTAGCTTTAGGGAAACGTTTATTTTACCAACAATAATTCTCGATTATTTTACTATGTGTAATTTCGATCCATGGATTTTGTCAATTTACATTGGAAATAATTCCTCTTGATATTTATTACGGAGGAAATAAATCATTTTTAATTATACACCATTGCACATAGGCACATTAGCTCACAAACTAAACCAATGTTTATGCCTTCATTAAATCCAATACGTTATGCCTTCATTAAATCCAAGAATACAACATTGACTACTTGAATTGTTTTATGACCAGAATTCGACTGTGCTTGAACATAAGAATATATAAAAAAAGTTCTCTGATAAGGTCATAAAAAAAAACATACAATAAATTGTGTCATTCTCACAAATATATCCCTATAGAATGTCTTCCTTTTTATTACTAAAAAATAATACAGCCAGATCGTTTATATTATCATTAACGTGCCAAAAATAAACTCTGTGATTTGCAATGTCTTCAGGACTTCACAACACTTAGCATCATGGTCATGACACAGCTAGCATCATGCAATGACACAACTAGCATCATGCAATGACACAACTAGCATCATGGTCATGGAACATCTAGCATCATGTCATGACACAACTAGCATAATGTCGTGGCAAACTAGCATCACGTCATGGCACAACTACTATCATGTCATTGCACAACTAGCATCATGGCATGTCACAACTAGCCTCATCGCGTGGCACAACAAGCATCATGTCATAGACAACTAGCAACATGTCATGGCCAAACTAGCATCATCCAATGACACATCTATCATTATGTTGTGGCAAAATTAGCATCATGTTGTTACAAACCTAGCATTATGTCATAACACAAATAGCATCATGTCATGGCACAACTAGTATCATGTCTTGGATCAACTAGCATTATGTCGTGGCACAACTGGCATCAAGAAGTGGCACACCCAGCATCATGGTGTGGCACAACTAGCATCATGTCGTGACACAACTAACATTATGTCGTGAAACCACTAGCATTATGTCGTTGCACAACTAGCATCATGTCTTGGCGCAACTAGTATCATGTCGTGGATAACCTCTCATCATGTCATGTCAAAACTAGCATCCTGTCGTGGCACAACTAGCATCATGTCGTGGCACAACTGGCATCATGTCTTGGCACAACTAGCATCATGTCGTAACACTAGCATCATGTCGTGGCACAACTAGCACCCTGTCATGGCACACCTAGCATCATGTCGTGCCGACTCAAGCATCATGTCAATCCTCAACTAGCATTTTGTCGTGCCACATCTAGCATCATGTTGCGGCACCTAGTATCAGGTGGTAGCACAAAAAACATCATGTCGCGCCACAACTAGCATCATGTCTTGGCACAACTAGTATCATGTCGTGGAACACCCAGCATAATGTCGAGACACAACTAGCATCATGTCGTGCCACAACTAGTATCATGTCGTGGAACACCTAACATAATGTCGTGGCACGACTAGCATCATGTCTTGGCACAACTAGTATCATGTCGTGGAACACCTAACATAATGTCGTGGCACGACTAGCATCATGTCGTGCCACAACTAGTATCATGTCGTGGAACACCTAACATAATGTCGTGGCACGACTAGCATCATGTCGCAGTGCACCTAGCATCATGTTGCGGCACAACTAGCATAATCTCGTGGTACACGTAACTAGAGACCGACGGAATTTCGGCTTCGGTTTCGGCGCCGAAAATGGCCATTTTATCCCTTTCGGCCAAGTTTCGGTTTCGGTCGAAACTGAAAAGTTAACTTTCGGCTTAATTTCGGTTTCGACCGAAAGAGAAAAGTTAACTTTCGGTTTTTCTTCGGGTTCAGCCGAAATTGACAGACTTTCGGCAGGTAAAATAATGATTTATAAGAATAAACTAATCGATCTTTAACAAAAAACTAAATGTTCTTTTGGAACCAACTAAAAGATCTTTACGAACTAACTAATCGATTTTAATGAACAAAATCAATTATCTTTAAGAACAAACTAAGCGATCTTTATGAAAAAAAACAAGCGATCTTTAACAACAAACTAAGCGATCTTTATGAACAAACTAAACGATCTTTAAGAACAAATAAAGCGATCATTAACAAAAACTGCACGATCTTTAACAACAAACTAGGCGATCTTTAACAACAAACTAAACGATCTTTAACAACAAACAAAATGATCTTTATCAACAAACTAAACGATCTTTGACAACAAACTACGCAATCTTTAAGAACAAGCTAAACGATCTTTAACAACAAACTAAATGATCTTTAGCAACAAACTAAACGATCTTTGACAACAAACTAAGCGAGCTTTAAGAACAAGCTAAACGATCTTAACAACAAACTAAGCGATCTTTAACAATAAACTAAGCGATCTTTAAGATCAATTAAGCGATCTTTAAGATTAAACTTAGCGATATTTTAGAACGAACTAAGCGATCTTTATGAACAAACTCATTGATCTTTCAGAACAAACTATCCGATCAATAACAACCAACTAAATGATCTTTACATTTTGTGATTCTCACATATATATCCCTATAGAATGTCTTCCTTTCTATTACTAAAAAAATAATACAGCCAGATCGTTTATATTATCATTAACGTGCCAAAAATAAACTCTATGATTTGCAATGTCTTCAGGACTTCACAACACTTAGCATCATGGTCATGACACAGCTAGCATCATGGTCATGACACAGCTAGCATCATGTTCATGACACAGCTAGCATCATTTAGAACCACAATTTTTAGAGACCCGGTTTAAAAAGATAATATTTTGCATGAATTCTCCCCCCCCCCCCCAAACAACCAATTTTGCCAAATTTT
>CAXITT010000291.1:27717-44885 GCA_964033795.1 Lymnaea stagnalis
CCCCCTTCATCCTGACACACGCCCCCCTTCATCCTGACACACACCCCTTCATCCTGACACACACCCCTTCATCCTGACACACGCTCTTCTGATCCTGACACACGTCCCCTTCATCCTGACACACACCCCTTCATCCTGACACACGCTCTCCTGATCCTGACACACGCCCCCCTTCATCCTGACACACACTCCTTCATCCTGACACACGCCCCCCTTCATCCTGACACACACCCCTTCATCCTGACACATGCCCTCATCTTCCTGACACATGCCCTCATCTTTCTGGTACATGCCCTCCCCATCCCACCGTTGGCTGTCCCCCCACATCTTCCACCCGCCCCACTCTACTAGTTGAACTAGACAAACTACGTCTACATGGGCCACATACAAGACGTATTATGGACTTAACTCAGTATTCTATTCCATGTTTGTCAATTCCTTGATAATATGTGAGTGATTCGAACGTCATGAGCACAGGGGCGTTGGAAGGGCACAGTAGAGGGGCGGTCCATCTCGGGCGGCATTTTTTTGTCATTACATGGAGGGGCGGCATTTCCGGTTAACTGCAGAGCCCTCTCTTCGCGGAAAAGAGGAGATGGGGACACAACTCTCGTCCTGCCACGGGTGGCACTAGCCGTAGCTACGCCACTGCATGAGCACTTTAAAAGAAAAAAAACAACTGAGTGATAGGTTCGTTTGTTTAAAGTGGCTTAGACGGAAATTCCCATATTTACCCAATCCTTTTAAAGCAGTGGTTCTCAACCATCCTAATGCCGCGACCCTTTCATACAGTTCCTTATGTTGTGGCGACTCCCAACCACAATATTATTTTCTTTGCTACTTCATAACTGTAGGGTAGATGTGTTTTCCGATGGTCTTAGTCGACCCCTGTGAAAGGGTCGTTCCACCTCCCAAAGGGATCGTGACCCACACGTTGAGAGCCACTGCTTTAAAAAGATCAAGGACAATGAAAATGTTCAGATAAAACGTATTTCAGAGAAAAAGAAAGTGGATATTTTTTTTTGTTTTTTTTTTTTTGTTATTACCGTTCCCCGTTGAACCAACCCTGTCTCTGCCTCTGTCCTTGTCTCTGCCTCTGTCTTTGTCTCTGTCTCTGCCTGTGCCTCTGTCCTTGTCTCTGCCTCTGTCCTTGCCTCAGCCTGTGCCTCTGTCCTTGTCTCTGCCTCTGTCCTTGCCTCTGCCTGTGCCTCTGTCCTTGTCTCTGCCTCTGTCCTTGCCTCTGCCTGTGCCTCTGTCCTTGTCTCTGCCTCTGTCCTTGCCTCTGCCTGTGCCTCTGTCCTTGTCTCTGCCTCTGTCCTTGCCTCTGCCTGTGCCTCTGTCCTTGTCTCTGCCTCTGTCCTTGCCTCTGCCTGTGCCTCTGTCCTTGTCTCTGCCTCTGTCCTTGCCTCTGCCTGTGCCTCTGTCCTTGTCTCTGCCTCTGTCCTTGCCTCTGCCTGTGCCTCTGTCCTTGTCTCTGCCTCTGTCCTTGCCTCTGCCTGTGCCTCTGTCCTTGTCTCTGCCTCTGTCCTTGCCTCTGCCTGTGCCTCTGTCCTTGTCTCTGCCTCTGTCCTTGCCTCTGCCTGTGCCTCTGTCCTTGTCTCTGCCTCTGTCCTTGCCTCTGCCTGTGCCTCTGTCCTTGTCTCTGCCTCTGTCCTTGCCTCTGCCTGTGCCTCTGTCCTTGTCTCTGCCTCTGTCCTTGCCTCTGCCTGTGCCTCTGTCCTTGTCTCTGCCTCTGTCCTTGCCTCTGCCTGTGCCTCTGTCCTTGTCTCTGCCTCTGTCCTTGCCTCTGCCTGTGCCTCTGTCCTTGTCTCTGCCTCTGTCCTTGCCTCTGCCTGTGCCTCTGTCCTTGTCTCTGCCTCTGTCCTTGCCTCTGCCTGTGCCTCTGTCCTTGTCTCTGCCTCTGTCCTTGCCTCTGCCTGTGCCTCTGTCCTTGTCTCTGCCTCTGTCCTTGCCTCTGCCTGTGCCTCTGTCCTTGTCTCTGCCTCTGTCCTTGCCTCTGCCTGTGCCTCTGTCCTTGTCTNATGGGGGGAGGGGGGGGGGAGGGTAGGGTGTTGGCCAAGTGATGCATTTCTGCACAGGCTTTAGACTTTAGACGACAAAAATAAACGCCCCCCCCCAGACCCAGCGTTTCCCAAACTGTCAAGTGTGGTGGACCAGTGGACAGGTCAAGTATCCAAAAAAAAAAACACACCAGGGACCGGTGGCAGATTTATTCAGAGATTGTATTTTTATTTTTTTTACCCTAAATATTCATGTTGTTCAGACCGGCAACATTAGGACGGGTACCGGTAGGCCGACCACCATTTAAGAGACGCTGCCCTATAAACTGCTCAGTTAAATGTTATATTATGTGTCTGGTTCTGTGTCTGGTTATGTCTCTGGTTCTGTGTCCGGTTCTGTGTCTGGTTCTGTGTCTGGTTATGTGTCTGGTTATGTGTCTGGTTCTGTGTCTGGTTATGTGTCTGGTTCTGTGTCTGGTTCTGTGTCTGGCGTCTGGTTCTGTGTCTGGTTATGTGTCTGGCTATGTGTCTTGTTATGTGTCTGGTTGAAGGTTCAAACCAGAAGGTTTGTGTTGGATGGAACACGTGTTGGGCTGATGGTTAGAGTACCAGGCAATAGGTGGTGGGGATTAAAGTACTAAGAAAAATCGGCGATGGTCGAAGTACTAGGAAATAGGGGGAGGAATGGAGGTACTTGGCAATAACGGTGAGGATTGAAGTACTTGGCAATAGGGGTGAGGATTGAAGTATTTGGAAATAGGGCTGTGGATTGAAGTACTAGGCAATATGGGTGTGGATTGAAGTACTAGGCAATAGGGGTGTGGATTGAAGTACTAGGCAATAGGGGTGTGGATTGAAGTACTAGGCAATAGGGGTGTGGATTGAAGTACTAGGCAATAGGGGTGAGGATTGAAGTACTAGGCAATAGGGTGTGGATTGAAGTACTAGGCAACAGGGGTGAGGATTAAAGTACTTGGAAATAGGGGTCAGGATTGAAGTACTAGGCAATAGGGGTGTGGATTGAAGTACTAGGCTATAGGGGTGGGGATTGAAGTACTAGGCAATAGGGCTGAGGATTGAAGTACTAGGCAATAGGGGTGATGATTGAAGCACTTGGAAATAGGGCTCAGGATTAAAGTACTTGGAAATAGGGGTGTTGATTGAAGTACTAGGAAATAGGGGTGTGGATTGAAGTACTAGGCAATAGGGGTGTGGATTGAAGTACTAAACAGTAAAGGTGGGGATTGAAGTACTAAACAGTAAAGGTGGGGATTGAAGTACTAAAAGGTAAATGTGGGGATTGAAGTACTAAACAGTAATGGTGGGGATTGAAGTACTAAACTGTAAAGGTGGGGATTGAAGTACTAAACTGTAAAGGTGGGGATTGAAACCATTTTGTGACGTTATGTTTCGCCTTCGTATTTTAAACTCCTAACTACTGTCATGCTAGTAGGGTCTATTTTGTCAATCTATCTCGATCTTACTCTACTTTCCTTGTTCCCTTGGGCACACGGAAGTGAAACAATCCATGCGTGAGAGCCGCCTTATCTATAGTCAACACTCGACCATCTATAGAACTCTATAGGGATGCAATTGCTGCTGCCGTAGATTATAAATCATTATTTTGACAGATCGTGCATTTTAACAAGGGACGTTAACTCGTCTGGACACACCACTTGAAACACGACGGCAGACTTGGGTCTAGCAGCGTGTTTTTAACACAAGTGGCACCTTGATGACGGGCAAAGATAACCCTAGGTACCCTGGTGATCGGGAGATAGCCCTGGGTGCCCTGGTGATGGGGAAGATAACCCTGGGTTCCCTGATGATGGGGGAAAGAACCCTAGGTGCCCTGATGATGGGGAAGACAACCCTAGTTGCCCTGTTGATGGGGAAGATAACCCTGGGTGCCCTGATGATGGGAAGATAACCATAGGTGCCCTGATGATGGGGAAGATAACCCTAGGTGCCTTGATTATGGGGAAGATAACTCTAGGTGCCCTGATGATGGGGAAGACAACCCTAGTTGCCCTGTTGATGGGGAAGATGACACTGGGTGCCCTGATGATGGGGAAGATAACCGTAGGTGCCCTGGTGATGGGGAAGATAACCCTAGGTGCCCTGATGATGGGGAAGATAACCCTAGGTGCCCTGATGATGGGGAAGATAACCCTAGGTGCCCTGATGATGGAGAAGAGAACCCTAGGTGCCCTGATGATGGGGAAGATAACCCTGGGTGGCCTGATCATGGGGAAGAGAACCCTGGGTTCCCTGATGATGGGGGGGGGGGGAGAGAACCCTGGGTGACCTGACGATCGGGAAGATAACCACGGGCGCCCTGGCGATGGGGTAGATAATCCTATTAAAGACTGTCTTGTCCAGACCTCAACCAATGAGTGAACACACAGTCGAATTTAGTGATTTATCGGGGCAGGAGAAAACTGTGTATGGTATGTGATCGATCTGTGAATGACCTATGGCTGATCTGTGAATGACCTATGGCTGATCTGTAAATGACCTATGGCCGATCTGTGAATGACCTATGGCTGATCTGTAAATGACCTATGGCTGATCTGTGAATGACCTATAGCTGATCTGTAAATGACCTATGGCTGATCTGTGAATAACCTATGACTGATCTGTTGATGACCTATTGCTGATCTGTGACGGACCAATGCTGGATCTGTGAATGACCTGTGGCCATGTTGTTGACATGTTCACGTATTCGGGAGAACTCGTCAAGACACAGATGAGATCATTTGTTATCGACAACAAACCAGTGTTTGTGCTCAGCCCCAGAATTTTTTATTTTTTTGCTTTTCAATGCGCATCTTAACTATTTTATTATAAATTTATCTTTATGCCCAGCGCGCCCCTCCGCCACCCTACTTTTTCTTGCCGCCCCAATTTCTACCACCCGTAGATCTCCATAGAATCAGGGGCGTAGCTAGCTAGGGTTAAGGACGACCAATCGGCCTAAAATTCAGCCCCGCATAAAAAAAAATTTATTAAAAAGACCGCACCCCCTTCCTACGCCACTGCATAGAACACGGGCAACCCACCTCCCTTACTCTACCAGCCTATCAGTCACATATTAAGAGCCCTAAATCCCAGACCTGTCCAAAAACCTGACACAGCAAACAATAATCATGGATTGAGAGTAGAAAATCGAATTTCGACAATAAAATCCACACACAAAAACAAAACAAAAAAAATATATAATAATTGCAAATAGCCACAAAAAAACACCCAAAAAAAAAAAAAAAAAAAAACCCAACACACAACGATTTTGAGCTAGGGATACCGAGTTGCACCCGAGGTCAAATCAAGGGCGTGCCATTCTCTTTGTATTAAACGTTGTTTGTTCCCAGGGCCCCCCATCCCCCACCCCCACCCGCCAGCTGCGGAACAATGTCTGAGTCAACGACGCGCGGGCGAGTAATCACTTCTAATCGATCCAAGTGTTCTACCATAATTTATTGTCATCGCAGAGATGGAAAAAGGTTGTGGTGGATGTGTGTGTGTGTGGGGGGGGGGGGAAGGGGGGGGGCACACATTTAGGGTGCACGGGCTACGGAGACTGCAAGTGGACGATGAACACAACTATAAGTCTCTTTGTTTACTTCGATTTAGGGAAGAAAAAAACAACGGTTTAACTAAACTGTTATTTTGGTGTAGTTTCTAACAAAGTCTGTTTTCCCGTATGAAATTAAAGTACTACTTTTCTGTGGGTTCTTTGCGTTGTGTGTTATGAACCACAATAAAAGTAGTCAGTAGTGCTCTGGACGGCGTTGTGTGTTTAATTTATAGCAGCGGTCCTCAAACTCATTAGTCACAAAAGCAAAAAAAAATCAGCATCAGAACGAATTTTTAAAAAACATTTTAGAGACACATTTCTTTTCGAGAACCATGTTTTTCGGAGTCAAAACCGATTTGCCGCTGACTGGCCGAGCCGCACAGGTGGCTAAAGAGCCGCACAGGTGGCTAAAGAGCCGCACAGGTGGCTAAAGAGCCGCATGCGTCTCGAGAGCCGTAATTTGCCGAAAATATAATAATAATTACATTTTTTTTTTTTAAAAAATGGAACGCTCTTTACAGGTCAGTAGCTCAATGTAACAGAATGAGGGCGACATAAAAGTAGTTCCTCCAACGAGCAGCGGTCCTGACTCGTATCACCAAGGCTCTGAGTCACCTCTCGAGGACAGGGTCGATTGGGGGATTGGGGGGAGGGGGGGGGCTATAACAAAAGCTACCCCGAGACAAACACGGTTGAGCTGTAGTGGGATAATATCACCGCCTCTCGCCACATTGTAGTCTGTTAATCTAGAACTCTCCCACGTATGGAAAACGATGAACGTAGTGTTGGTTTTTTTTTTTTTTTGTGTGGTCACAGCGGGACTTCCGCTTTTGTTACAAGGTTTATTGTTGTATGTATGTGGTTTTTTTTTTTTTNTGTGTGTGTGTGTGTGTGTGTGTGTGTGTGTGTGTGTGTGTGTGTGTGTGTGTGTGTGTGTGTGTGTGTGTGTGTGTGTGTGTGTGTGTGTGTGTGTGTGTGTGTGTGTGTGTGTGTGTGTGTGTGTGTGTGTGTGTGTGTGTGTGTGTGTGTGTGTGTGTGTGTGTGTGTGTGTGTGTGTGTGTGTGTGTGTGTGTGTGTGTGTGTGTGTGTGTGTGTGTGTGTGTGTGTGTGTGTGTGTGTGTGTGTGTGTGTGTGTGTGTGTGTGTGTGTGTGTGTGTGTGTGTGTGTGTGTGTGTGTGTGTGTGTGTGTGTGTGTGTGTGTGTGTGTGTGTGTGTGTGTGTGTGTGTGTGTGTGTGTGTGTGTGTGTGTGTGTGTGTGTGTGTGTGTGTGTGTGTGTGTGTGTGTGTGTGTGTGTGTGTGTGTGTGTGTGTGTGTGTGTGTGTGTGTGTGTGTGTGTGTGTGTGTGTGTGTGTGTGTGTGTGTGTGTGTGTGTGTGTGTGTGTGTGTGTGTGTGTGTGTGTGTGTGTGTGTGTGTGTGTGTGTGTGTGTGTGTGTGTGTGTGTGTGTGTGTGTGTGTGTGTGTGTGTGTGTGTGTGTGTGTGTGTGTGTGTGTGTGTGTGTGTGTGTGTGTGTGTGTGTGTGTGTGTGTGTGTGTGTGTGTGTGTGTGTGTGTGTGTGTGTGTGTGTGTGTGTGTGTGTGTGTGTGTGTGTGTGTGTGTGTGTGTGTGTGTGTGTGTGTGTGTGTGTGTGTGTGTGTGTGTGTGTGTGTGTGTGTGTGTGTGTGTGTGTGTGTGTGTGTGTGTGTGTGTGTGTGTGTGTGTGTGTGTGTGTGTGTGTGTGTGTGTGTGTGTGTGTGTGTGTGTGTGTGTGTGTGTGTGTGTGTGTGTGTGTGTGTGTGTGTGTGTGTGTGTGTGTGTGTGTGTGTGTGTGTGTGTGTGTGTGTGTGTGTGTGTGTGTGTGTGTGTGTGTGTGTGTGTGTGTGTGTGTGTGTGTGTGTGTGTGTGTGTGTGTGTGTGTGTGTGTGTGTGTGTGTGTGTGTGTGTGTGTGTGTGTGTGTGTGTGTGTGTGTGTGTGTGTGTGTGTGTGTGTGTGTGTGTGTGTGTGTGTGTGTGTGTGTGTGTGTGTGTGTGTGTGTGTGTGTGTGTGTGTGTGTGTGTGTGTGTGTGTGTGTGTGTGTGTGTGTGTGTGTGTGTGTGTGTGTGTGTGTGTGTGTGTGTGTGTGTGTGTGTGTGTGTGTGTGTGTGTGTGTGTGTGTGTGTGTGTGTGTGTGTGTGTGTGTGTGTGTGTGTGTGTGTGTGTGTGTGTGTGTGTGTGTGTGTGTGTGTGTGTGTGGGTGTGTGTGTGTGTGTGTGTGTGTGTGTGTGTGTGTGTGTGTGTGTGTGTGTGTGTGTGTGTGTGTGTGTGTGTGTGTGTGTGTGTGTGTGTGTGTGTGTGTTAAATTGATTACTACACCAAATAAATATGTTTTATCATTCCATCGAACAGCCACATGAGGTATTCATTTATTGTTTTCTAGGGGCTCGTTGTTGTAATTGTTGTTTTTGTAGTTTTAGTTGATTTTTGTTGTAGCAGTTGTTTTGTTTTTTTTTGGGTAGTTGCTGTTTTTTAAAATAAATAACTAGCGGACATCTTGTCTTATTTTGTATGAACAGAAGTGAAATTAAAGTCGAGGAGCTGAGGTCGACGAAGGCTCTTGGCCGCCGCAGCTGGTGAGCATCGTAGACTCTTTCAGAACGCGGATACGGCATTGTGACCATGTGTTGGACAGATGGAATCGATTATCGACCTCGTTCGTTTTAATAGTGTAGAGAATAAATGTTTAATCCCAAAGTCAGTATAATGGACTGCGTTATCCCAAAGTCAATATGATGGACTATGTAATCCCAATGTCAATGTAATGGACCGTGTAAGCACAAAGTCAATATAATGGACTGTGTAAGCACAAAGTCAATATGATGGACTGTGTAATCCCAATGTCAATATAAGGCAATCTCTGTGTAAATTCATAAGCCAAAATCACTGTTTATTTACAAAGAAAAATACGACAAGACAAAAATATGGAGATGTGGAGTAACATAGTCAGATGTGCAGTAAGATATTCCGATGTGCAGTAACATTGTCCGATGTGCAGTGAAATTGTCCGATGTCCAGTAACATTGTCCGATGTGCAGTGAAATTGTCCGATGTCCAGTGACATTGTCCGATGTGCAGTGACACATATAGTAGGCCTCCTAACACTATTTGCTCTGGGTATGTCGTCCTCCATCAAATAACAATGAAACAGTTACGTCTACACTTCTGTTAATAACAATAATGAACCGAGTAAATTATCTATAACAAATAAAAACAGAAATGAAATGTACACTTTAACAAATAACTCCAGAGCCGTTCTTAGGAGTTTGGGGGCCCTAAGCATGGAAGCGTAGGTTGGGGGCCCCGGAAGGGGGGGGGGGTCATATAACAAATAACAACAGAAATGAGATGTACACTTTAACAAATAACTCCAGAGCCGTTCTTAGGAGTTTGGGGGCCCTGAGCGTGGAAGCGTAGGTTGGGGGCCCCGGAAGGGGGGGGGTCCGGAGCTGCCTCGAGCTGAGGAGAAAACACCACCCACCACTGCGGCACCTCCATTCTGCCTTCATCAATGTTTCCTCTTTCCCATTCCCACGGCCAAGGCGCCGACTTCCTGTCTGCTACCCACAAGCTCCCCCTGCTGCTTCCCTTCCCCTGCCTCCGAATTCAACTCAGAATGATAAATTTAAAGATGAGGAAGGTAACGTAGGTGACACGGGCAGCTTCAGTGCCAATTTAAAAAAAAACAAAAAACAAAAAAAACGGGGAATCGAGAGCGCCTCACGGGGGGGGGGGGGGGGGGGGCCCCCCCGTTGGGGGCCGTACGCGGATGCGTACTCAGCGTATGCCTAAGAACGGGCCTGATAACTCTATGAAACGTAGAGGGATAATGTTCTCCTATAAAGATGTTCTCATATGAAGATGTTCTCCTATGAAGATGTTCTCCTATGAAGATGTTCTCCTATGAAGATGCTCTCCTATGAAGATGCTCTCCTACGAAGATGTTCTCCTACGAAGATGTTCTCCTTTGAAGATGTTCTCCCATGAAGATGCTCTCCTATGAAGATGTTCTCCCATGAAGATGTTCTCCCATGAAATGATTGCTCTAATATTGCTAAGATACTGTAGACGAAAAATGATTGTCCGAGTGCAAAGTGTGAAAAGTTGAGAATATTTTTGTAGGAAATTTGGAAAAAGTCAAAAGTCCCGGGACTCTGGTGAGAATGCGTTGAGATGGCACATTTTCTAGGACAGCGGGTCTCAATTTCTTTTAACGCACCCTCCCTTTCTTCTTAATTACATTATAACTTGCAGCAAGCCCCGATGGTACAATTTGATTCACAGACAAGCTACCCATGATGCAAGTTATATTACAGACAAGCCCGCATGATGCAAGTTATATTACAGAAAAGCCCACATGATGCAAGTTATATTACAGACAAGCCCACATGATGCAAGTTATATTACAGACAAGCCCCCATGATGCAAGTTATATTACAGACAAGCCCACATGATGCAAGTTATATTACAGACAAGCCCCCATGATGCAAGTTATATTACAGACAAGCCCCCATGATGCAAGTTATATTACAGACATGATGCAAGACAGAACACAGACACGCCACTGTGATAAAATAGAATTGACAGATAAGCTCCCCCCCCCCCCCCCCCCCGAAAAAAAAAAAAACACAGAAAAGCCCCTGTGAAGCATACAGAATACAGACAAGCCCCCATGACGCACATTTTCCACGTAAGATCACATATAAGCCCACATAAAATAGCGTAGATCACTGACAAACCCACATAATATACCGTAGATCACGGAAAAGCCCACATAATATATAGCGTACATCACTTATAAGCCCACATAATATACCGTAGATCACTGACAAGCCCACATAATATACTGTGGATCACGGAAACGCCCACATAATATACCGTAGATCACCGAAAAGCCCACATAATATACCGTAGATCACCAAAAAGCACACAATAATATACCGTAGATCACCGAAAAGCCCACATAATATACAGTAGATCACCGAAAAGCCCACAATGATACAAGTTAGAACTCAGACCAAGGCGCCGCCCCACCCCCTTCAGGATACAAATTAGATCAGAATATAGGGACACTGAAATTGTGTGTGTGGCTGGGGCCCGGGGGGGGGGGGGTAAGGGGGGTTTACGTTTGTACAGCGTCCTTTCATAATTCAGTTGTGTAGTGCGCGCTTATTAAAGCAAACTTAAATCGTCCCAATCCGTAATCAATCGGGTATGTCAAGTAAGTTATTCTCACTTGGGGACACGCTCATAACAGTTCTCCCAGGCGATGTGATTTAGAGCCATCAAAGATTTAATTCCTTTCTATTTATAGAGTTACCGTTTAAAAAAAAAAAAACTCTCGAGGCGGCCCCGGGGTAAAAGTATTGATTTGTAACTGTCATCCTTTTAGACATCAGACAGGGAGGCTTGATGAGATCATGCGCGCGGTCCCGCCGACCAATCACAAGCGACGTGGCACACATTTACCCGACGTCAGGCCAAGATTATATGTGTCAGGGTCTTTATGTCGTGACCAAACTACTTTTAAGTGTATGAGGAGGCGCCCCCCCCCCTCCACTTTTTGTGTAGTTTTTTTTAAATTTTTTTATTTTTAAAAAAATATTTATAAAATCATTAAATCAGTACTAATGAAGTGAGAGAGAGAGAAAGAGAGAGAGAGAGAGAGAGAGAGAGAGAGGGAGAGACGAGAAAGAGAGAGAGAGGGAGAGTCGAGAAAGAGAGAGAGAGAGAGAGAGAGAGAGAAAAGGCTAACATTTAGTTGCCACCGTAGGTTATATTGATAATTGTTAAATAAATCAATTTAACTTGTTGTAATTGTAATGGGGTGATCATGGGGGTCGACAATAACATAGAAGGGTTTGTTTCGGGCGTTGCAATACAAATGTATCCAGGAGTTACATTTAGAAAAATAGTCATCCAAGCCAAAGATGACTGGTGGGGAAATGTATTTTCTTCGACTCTTGAATGTGACGTCATTCAATGGTTTTTCCTATTCCTGGAAAATTTCTCTCTCTCTCTCTATATATATTTATATATATATATATATTCAGAGCTTGGGACGGGGAGGTTGGGGGGGGGGTCGACTCTGACTAATTGGAAACACTCCACACGCCATGGTAGGCTAAAATCATTTGGAAAATCTTACGGATATGGATATAGGGATGTGGGATTTTATGGATCTCAGGTGATGGGATCGAGATTGAAAGGGTTCCGGAATGGTAGGAAACTGGGGGCGGAAGAGGTATGGCGTGTTGGGGAACTGAGATTGTGGTAAACTGAGATGAATGGGAACTGAGATTGTGATAAGCTGAGATGAATGGGAACTGAGATTGTGATAAACTGAGATGAATGGGAACTGAGATTGCGGTAATCTGAGATGAATGGGAACTGAGATGGCGGAAAGCTGAGGTGGTGGAGACCTATGATCCTAGGGATCTGGGACGATAGGGAACTCAGATTGCAGGGAACTGAGATAGTAGGTAACTCAGATTGCAGGGGAACTGAGATAGTAGGTAACTCAGATTGCAGGGAACTGAGATAGTAGGTAACTCAGATTGCAGGGAACTGAGATAGTAGGTAACTCAGATTGCAGGGAACTGAGATAGTAGGTAACTCAGATTGTAAGGAACTAATATTGTAGGGAGCTGAGATGGTAGGGCACTCAGATTGCAGGGCAATGAGATAGTAGGGACCTGGGCAATACGTCCCTGGCGTTGTAGGGACCAGGGCAATACGGCCCTGCCGTTGTAGGGACCTGGGCAGTACGGCCCTGCCGTTGTAGGGACCTGGGCAATACGGCCCTGGCGTTGTAGGGACCTGGGCAATACGGCCCTGGCGTTGTAGGGACCTGGGCAATACGGCCCTGCCGTTGTAGGGACCTGGGCAATACGGCCCTGGCGTTGTAGAGACCTGGGCAATACGGCCCTGGCGTTGTAGAGACCTGGGCAATACGGCCCTGGCGTTGTAGAGACCTGGGCAATACGGCCCTGGCGTTGTAGGGACCTGGGCAATACGGCCCTGGCGTTGTAGAGACCTGTGATATGTGAGCATGTAGAAAAGCTCTAAGATGCTATGGGTACTAGACGGCAGACAGTCCATTTGATTGAGTTCACTTTGGTGGTTGGAATGAACATGTTACAAAATTATAAGAGAATAAAAAGGAATAATAAGAGAATAATAAGAGAGGTTGACAATAACATGGAAGGGAAATACTGAGATTCTATTTTTGGAACGCTGACATTGATTCTGTATTGATTATTCAATTTGTGTCCCTCCATAGACATGTTAGCATGGGGGAGGTTGGGGGGAGATACATCTGTTATTGACTCACCTTCCCCTCTATCTCTCTTTTATACACTCTCTTAGGCGCTCTCTCATACCCTTGTAAGACTGTCCTTTCTCAAGACACTCCTCGCCATTTGACACAAATAGTTCATATAATGAATCATAGAGGGGGCTGGAAAACAAAGCTAGGCCGCAAACAACGCAATAGAACTAGGAGTAAACAACGTATGGGAGGGAGAGTGTGAGAAACAGAGACAAAGGATAGAGGAGTAAACTGAGACAAAAGAGAGAGAGAGACACACACACACAGGGAGAGAGAGAGAGAGAGAGAGAATGAGAGAGAATACAGCGACAGCCCAAGAACTTCCAAAAGTGAATAACAACCTGGACAACATGATGAGGAGATTGCGTGCTGGAATTCAATTATTGGAAAATGTTGCAGTGGTTTACAGGGTTGGGCCCACCCCCCCCCCCCCGGGGCCGGGCCGGGAGATAATCAAATGTGTTGACACTGCCGGGGAAATGTCATGGCTACCTGCACGGCGGATCGATACACAATCAGGGCCAGGTAGTCCGGTCCACGGCTGATGGATCGGTGATATGGATCAATACATAATCAGGGCCAGGTTGTCCAGTCTACAGCTGATTGGTCAGTGAGATGGATCAGTACACAACCAGGGCCAGTTAGTCCAGTCTTTAGTTGAGTGGTCAATGTGTCAGCTCAATACACAATCATGGCCAGGTAGTCCAGTCTTTAGTTGAGTGGTCAGTGTGGCAGCTCAATACACAATCAGGGCCAGGTAGTCCAGTCTTTAGTTGAGTGGTCAATGTGTCAGCTCAATGCACAATCATGGCCAGGTAGTCTTCTCAATCGGGGCCAGTTGTCCAGTCTTTAGTTGAGGGGTCAGCGTGTCAGCTCAATACACAGTCAGGGCCACGTAGTTTGTAGCTGATTGGTCAGTGAGAAAGTAGATCTATCAGCGATGTCAATGAAAGATGTGGCAGCAAGTAATGCTAAACATGGACGCACAATGAATTCACACGTTGACTTTTGGACCAGTTCAAAAAAAAAACAACATATGTTCTGTCATATGGTACAGGAATTTTATATGTTTACGAATTCATCAATGCAATGTCATTGAACAACAATCATAGCCGGTTCATGTGTGTTTGCTTCGAAACTCTTTTAGCATTATGGTGCGGTCTAATGGCAGAGTCAATTGAATACCATCATCCCGACTTTGTGTTAGCGGTACGCTGGCAGCCAGTCCACCACCAACAAAAAGATTCATATTGTCACCTCAATGTTCATAGTTCCCCAATGGGGTACAGGGATCCCTGTCTAAACCAACCTGAAGCCAAATGAGGATCACATAGATCCCATAGGCAGAACTACGCGCCAGGCTTGTTCCACATACGCCAGATACAAAGTTGATAAATGTCACATGGAAGTTTTAAAGAACACAACATACAGTTTAAAGAGAGCCACATACAATTTAAAGATAAGCGCATACAATTTAAAGAGAGCCACATACAATTTAAAGAGAGCCACATAGAATTTAAAGAAAGCAACATACAATTTAAAGATAGCCACATAATAATTCGGCATCCTTCCGTCTCGTGAGACGATGGTGCATCACCGTTGGGTTGGGTTGCATTTTCTCGAGTGGCTGTGCAGTCCTATCCTTGAGTGACAGTCTTTACCACAGTTTTTACACACGAGTTCCATGCTTCCAAATATTTTGGCCTTTCTCCTAGCTCTTCTGTCTGCAGCCTCTTCCATTCTTCGCTCCTCGGCTACCATGACGCCCTCTTTGACAACTGTGCGCCACGTAGATCGGTCTTTTGCCTTACACTCCCAGTCGCTTGTATGTATTTTGGCTGCTTTCATGTCCCTTTGACAGACATCTTTAAATCGCAGACGTGGGCGACCTGTTTTCCTCTTTCCAGAAGCAAGTTCACCATATAGGAGGTCTTTCGGAATGCGGCCGGGACTCATTCTTTTAACATGACCTAGCCATCTCAGGCGTCTTTCACTAAGGATTGTGAACATGCTTTGGGTATTCACACGCATTAGGACCTCACTATTAGTCACTTTTTCTTGCCATTTAATACCAAGAATGCGACGCAGGCATCTCATATGGAAGCTATTAAGCTTGCGCTCTTGGGATGTATAGGTGGTCCATGTCTCGCTCCCGTATAGCAGTGTACTGATGACACAAGCTCGATAGCCACATACAATTTAAATAAAGACACATACAATTTAAAGGAAGCAACATACAATTTAAAGAAGGCCACATACAATTTAAAGATAAGCGCATACAATTTAAAGAGAGCCACATACAATTTAAAGAAAGACACATACAATTTAAAGAGAGCCACATTCAATTTAAAGAACGACACATACAATTTAAAGAGAGCCACATACAATTTAAAGAAGGCCACATACAATTTAAAGGAAGCAACATACAATTTAAAGATAAGAGCATACAATTTAAATTGAGCCACATATAATTTAAAGAACGCCACATACAATTTAAAGAACACCACATACAATTTCAAGAACGCCACATACAATTTCAAGAACGCCACATACAATTAAAAGAAAGTCACGCACAATAATTATACAGTTCGTGTGCAGCCAACAGAGCTTTACATTATTTCGTTTAGAAAACCGTTACTGCAATTTACATTACAGGATAAAACAGCACCACAGCCTGTGGCCGTAGGGGTCCCAAGGTTGGTGGGCCCCCAATGACTGTGTATGTCCCATAGTACGGTACCGATACCAAAGGCTGTTGACCATAATGCAGTATTTTTTGAGACTAAGGTTACTAGCGTAAAATGGGGGGAAAAAATAAAAATTTAAAAACAACTAGACATCCCCAGTCTCCCGCATGTTGTTCGTTTATTTGAAATAGTACGGTACACGGTTCTATGGTATACTGGTTAAATGGCATATCCAGATGGGTGGTAAGAAGGGGTAAGGGGGTAGGAGACTGCAGTCAGGTTAGAAAAAATGGAAATGAGCAAAACGAAGCATGAAAAAAAAACATAAAACAAATTTAAAAAAAAACAACAAAAAAAAACACACAACCAAACTACGAACGTGTCGGCAAGAATTCTGTTTTTGCTGTTGTTTGTTCGCCGGAGAAGGCTTCTTGCCGACACGTTCGTTGTTTTGTTGAGTTCTTTTTTTTTTTGTTCTTTTTTTGTGTGTGAAAGGTTTTCTCAGACTTTGTTTCCCTAATGTCCAGATGGAGTCATGCGTATACTTGCCAATCAGAGGCGTAGCGAAGGTGTTAGGCGCCCGGGGACGAGATTCGCGCCCGGGAACAAGATAAATTTTAAAGCGCCCCTTTTTCTTTTTTTCAACTCTCAAACCCCTTATTTTCATCAATAAAATAATATCAAAGCACATTTTGGCGCCCCTAACTAGCTGGCGCCCGGGGACATCTGTCCCCCCTGCACCCCCTCGCTACGCCTCTGTTGCCAATGTTATTCAGCTTCTCATTGCCTTAAATAGACGGTGTACGACAGTACTGTTACTTAAAGGACAAAACCACTTGCTTAGGAAAAGTGGGGGTGGGGGGTGAGGGGGGGAGGGATGGAGGGGGGGGCGCGGCAGAAAACTTGTCCCACCCCGGGCGTTGTCAATCCTAGCCACACCACTGAGGCCAATGATAGATATTACCAGAAAATAAGAGGCGGGAGTTCAGAGGTTTCTTTTCCTTCCTTTTCTTTCTTTTTATATTTTTTTAAGGTCCCGTCCCATACGTCACTTACCTCCTGTTTAATGTGGCAAATATTGGACAGCACGGCGCTGGGACATAGATGAGACGATTCACTAGCTGTGTGGCGTTGAGGGAATACCAGGGGATGGTGATGTATGGGGACGTCACCAGCAGCATGGAACATGCACGGGTGTTTGCTTAATCCCTCGTGGGTCCTCGCCTGCCCCCACCCACCGGCTCTGGGAATAAACAGCTGGTAGGACAATCAGCCGTCGTCAGCTCGTGGGTCCTCGCCTGCCCCCACCCACCGGCTCTGGGAATAAACAGCTGGTAGGGCAATCAGCCGTCGTCAGCTCGTGGGTCCTCGCCTGCCCCCACCCACCGGCTCTGGGAATAAACAGCTGGTAGGATAATCAGCCGTCGTCAGCTCGTGGGTCCTCGCCTGCCCCCACCCACTGGCTCTGGGAATAAACAGCTGGTAGGACAATGAGCCGTTGTCAGCTCGTGGGTCCTCGCCTGCCCCCACCCACCGGCTCTGGGAATAAACAGCTGGTAGG